>JAJOOR010015080.1:0-32513 GCA_036250505.1 Solanum acaule
GCATCGTGCCTCGAGGCCCCTTCCCCCTCCCCCCCCCCCCAAAAGACCTCGAGGCGTCGTTCTCTGAGTCCCCTTCCCCCCCAAGGACCTCGAGGCCCCATCCCCCTCCCCCCCAAGGACCTCGAGTCCCCATCCCCCTCGCCCCCAAGGACCTCGAGGCCCTCACCCCAAGGCCCCTTCCCCCTCCCCAGGTACCTCGAGGCCCCTTCCCCAGGCACCTCGGGGCCCTCCCGCCCTAGTGCCCCTCCCCTAAGTACCTCGAGGCCCGTTTCCCGAGGCCCCCTCCCCCCCTGAGGCCCCCTCCCCCAGGGACCTCGAGGCGTTGTTCCCCGAGGCCCCCGTCCCCCATATTCGTAGGATAAATTGATATATTAGTGAAATTATGAGAAGAAATGTAGACTTTCATAATTGAACCAAACATAAATTTTCGTTCAACTTCCAAATAAAATGAGACAGTGAGATGAGCTTGACTCAAAATATGCTATAACAGGTTGTATATTACCCTGTTTTATGCAAAAGACAGCATTCAACTATAAAATGCTATATATGAATATCATGTGATTTTTTCCCACTATATTCAAATTAAAACATTACCCAAAAATGTTGAAACCTTTTCAGTTTTTAATTCCTTTAGTTTTTACTTATTTCTCGTTTCTTGTCACTTGCTTTCAGAAAGTATATATAGCAGCAATGTGGTGGCAGAATATGAGTTAATTCTATATTTTAAAAAAAAATACAGATTTTTAGTCTCTGCATATGTAATATTTGGCATCAAAATTATAAATTTAAACAAATAATATAAAAAATCATAGACAACCATAAATAATCTCAAGAAGAAAATCTATTGTGTAGAAAGGCAAGAGCAAACAGAGATTTTGGAGACGCCTCCTTATTACACCACACATGAAGATCTTTAGTCATTAAAAATGAACTACATTTAGTAGATTCGACACACACCCAATGACATTTTTGAAGAGTCCAAGCAACATAAATTATTCTTTCCTAATTCCTCCATTGATGAGATTAACTCTGTGTTATTGTCATGTACTTTTTCTCTCTCTAATTCTAAGGATTAACCTTTCTGCAACAAATAAAGAAAGAAAAGCCTGAAGAGGGACTTACCTTTGTCCTAGAAGATGGAGGCATTTTGTAATGCTTCGCTCAAGAAATACATCATTTGGATCACTCAGGCCTCATTTTTTTTAAACTAAGATTAAGATGTCTTCGTGTATATTTCCGATTAAGGAAATGATAAGGAGCAGTTGAACATCAAAAAGACCATAAGCTGAAATATAAAATTAACACGTAAAACACTACATTGACAACACCAAATTCGAGCAAGAGCCAACATCAAACAGATGAGGAAAGTTCAAAACAAAGCACAAAAGATAAGTTGATGACATAGGAAAACACCAAGAAAAGGTTGATGAAGTTTAAAAAGTCTCACTGAAAGATACACGGAGACAGAATTGTAAATCTGGAAATCCTAATCAAAGCTCTAATGATAATGAGTGTGTTTACGTAGTCAAAATGTTTTCAGTATAACCACTACGTGGCCTATGGAGTGAAAAATATACTTGCAAGATCAAATAAGCTACTACAATATTTTGTTGATAACGTAACAGTGTTTTGCATTCTTTAACCAGATTGAGGTATATACCTCATTCTAAGTTGTCTGAAGTGTAATTTTCTATATCTATTACTAACATAATTTACTACTACTGAAACATAATTAGGAATCGATTGAGGACGCAAAGCAAATAGAGAGCTGAGAAGTTGAAACTTGAAATGAAGAACAGAAATTTAAGTAGTCGGGGAACCTTTTTTCTCATGGCCACCCGATGCTATTACTGAAGACAAAGATGCTATTTGTTTGAGTTGTTTCTAACAGGAACTTTTTGGATGGAAAGGAGTGCAACTAAATACTTCAGCAGACTATCGTCCTCAGTTCGATAACCAGACAGAGGTACTAAGCAGATGCGTACAAACTTAGTTAAGGTGCTACAGTAATGAGTACGCTTCTAACTGATACCTATGCTTGCTTATGTCCAAGATTTGGTATAATACTTGTCATCATTCAGCTATCCAGACACACCCTATAAAACCCTATATGGTAAACCACTCTCATTGCACCTTCCTTATGTGCCTGGTGAATCAGCTACAACAACTTCAATGTGTCCGAGAAGCCTATGTATTGGTTTAAAATTCCAGTCGGTATGTTTAGCGTTTACAGAGTTTTTGGTGTTAATCCACCAAAATTTGATTGTTGATCTAGTAAACCTCACTCAGCAACATTAAGCACATGAAGAGAAATCCAAATCAAAGTAAAAGAGAACTCACAGATGGCAAATGCAAAACTATGAGGAAGTGTATATCAAAAACAAAAGCTCAAGCAGAAGGCGTACAGAGACAACAAAATCCCAACACCTTAATCAAATGGATAGAGGTCTGGCACACAGGATATTAAGAAGCTCTACTCCCTGTTAGAGATTTGAGTAAATGCCCATTTAGAAGCTCTAATTAACAAGGAAAGAAACAAAAATAGATATACCATCTAATCCATCTAACATCAGATGCTGCTTACTTTTTGAGGCAATGCACTAAGCCCAAAGTCAGAAACTTGTAAAATGATCCAAAAACGTACAAGGCACAAATATAAAAACCACCGCCATGTAGTGCTTGGCTTAGTCAGGCTCAACGCGAGGGACTGCACCTTGTGGTGCAAGGCTGGGGTGGCATTGGGATTTGTCCAGCAAGCCCCTCCCCCCCTGAGCTACATGTTCTGTCCTCCCCTTTCCCAACTTGGCGCATACGTCTTAAATTCTAGATATTTCCTTAATATATAATGTAAAATTGATGAAACGATTCATGAGTCTTGTATTACTAAGCTAGTTACAAAATGATCTTGTAGACATAGCAAAATATATTGTGGACGAAATCTTGACTCTAGAAGGTAATAATAAAATAGACAGACTTTGGTGCATGGTTGAGACATAAAGATTTTAGTGTCAAATCAACATGGAGTTAATAACGACACATTGAACATGGGAATGATATGTATAGATTCTATATTTGGATACTGATCATGCCATTCAAATATCTTTCTCTAAGTGAAGAGCATGAAAATTTAAGATTTCAATTGACGATAAACTGAGTTGTTACTGAAGTGTTGGATATCAAATGTATGTGAAACCACCATTCTGGTTTGACTGAAACAAGAACTGAATGTAGTTAACAATTTGTGAGAGCTAATTTCACATTACTGTCGTCAAATCAATAACTTACTAGCTCAGTGACTTTACTATTATATTTTAATGTGGCAAAACTTTTTATGACTTAATGGATGTATAAACCCTATTTCATGTAGTTATAGGTGATTGGTAAGCTAAGAAAGCCCAATTAGAAGGAAATTTATGTGGTGAAACCATAGTTTGTAGGCTTTTAACACTTAATATAGTTGAAATATAAGGTTTTACTTATTATCCACTAGGAAATTTAGGCTCAGAGCTGCTGTATTAGGTATAACTACAATCCCATTGGGCATTCCTATCCTAGTTCTACTATCTATGTTTAATAACAAATCGATTCCCTGTTTGCAGTTAGAGCTCCTCAAATACATATCGAGTATAAGGATCCAAAGTCATGGTGATACACAAAATATTAGTTCAACAGAAATTTAAAAAAAAACACAAACAAGGAGAGAAAGAGAAGTGACTGAGATTGCGAACAGTGGCATTGACAGTGTATCCACGTTGTAGCAACAACTTGACCAGCCATGAAGCTATGAAACCAGATGCCCCTGTTACACATACTATCTTTCCTTCTCCACTATTCTTATGGTCCATTCCCAGATGTTATTCGAAAACAATACAGAAATGTAATTCTATTTGGCAATAAGGCATATATATACGAGTATTTATGGTCTTGGACTTGGAAGTATCCACCAAGGCATCACTTTATTCATTGATGCTGTTTGTTTCATCTCAATTGAATTCACTAAAATTCATCAATATACTAAGAAGGGTTTGAAGCAAAGCAAAATCTTATGTTTCATTTCTAATTCTAAGCAGCAGTAACAGGAGAGAGAGCTAACAACCATGACTGATATACCAAATTCCCCATTCCTACGAGTTGATTTCGAGGTTACATATAAATTATTCAATCAATCAACTAAACCCCCAACCCTAAGACAGACGAAAATGGGAAAAAGTACCTGAATACTAGCAGTGGCATACGAAAATGGATTCAAGAAGCATAACAATGTCTCTACTCATTTGCCAATTTTATTCTCGCCACCATCATCTTCATCGCCTAATTTCAGTGCAACTGTGGAAGAGAATGGTAGTGAAGAAGAGAAGAGAGAACAGAGTTGTATGTGTAACCTTCGTTTCGTTTGGGATGAAAACAAAATATGAAAATAATTGGGGACATTAGACAAAAGAGCCGTTATTTGTATTGACACCTGGCATTAGATTTCAAATTGCAAGTTGTGTTAAATAAAATCGTTAAGTCAAACTTCTCATATGGTGATGTTTAAGTCACATCAAAAATTCTATTTATCTTGCATTATTTTGTTGTGTTAAATAAAATCGTTATAGTTAAAAAGCAAGGTAAATGCCTCTTATATTTGTTTGATTTGTTTTAACGTGGTACACATTTTTGGATCTCGACCTCATGGAAAACTCTTTTTATTCGCACTCGATAAGTAGGATATTAGAATATTGAATCGTGTTATCCCCGTTTTCCTCTCACACCAAACAAGATCATAACACAAAGGAGGAAAATAAACTCAGGGCCTATTTGGATTGGCTTTCGGCTTATGTCTTATAAGCCAAAAGTCATAAGTTAGGATTTCTAACTTATGGCTTTTGGCTTATTTTTGTTATTTTGACTTTAAAATAAGTGCTTATAAGCACTTTTTAACTTTACTCAAACACTTCAAAACTGCTTAAAAGCTATTTTGGCTTAAAAGCACCTAAAATAAGTCAATTCAAATGGATACTCAGTCTATTTTCTCCCTCTCTTTTTTTTCAAATCCTGCACCCTAAAATTGGAGATGTAAAAAAAGAAAAAAAATGAGAGCATAGAAGATTCAAAATTACTAGCTTAATTTTTGTAGGAAACTATATGTATTGTCACAAGGGAGAGCAAATAGTTTGAAAATACATGTAGAAAAAGGCAAATTCGTATTCACTTAACATAAAACCAATAAATGTATGACATGTGTTTGTACATAAGGTCTTTCGCTTATTTACTTGACTGTTTACATCAAATCAATAAATGCATGACATGTGTTTGTACATAAAACCTTTCGCTTATCAAATCACTTAATCATGGTAAATTGATATGATTTGATACAATTATCAGGTGCGAGTAAGTTTTTAGCAATTAAAACTTAAATTACCTATGGCATAACCAAAAATTATATCACTAGCATCTGAGATCCCAACGACTCAATACTTTACATCATCCATGTACTTAAAAAAAAATCCCTCTTTTTCTTTTTTCCACAAACTAAGTGTAGTATCCCGTTTCTTTTATTTCCTCTATATATATATATATAAGTCGTTGAGTCTCCTTAATATAAGACGGGCCTTTTGCCTTCTTGTTATAACATGTTTGCAAAGAAAAAGTAAAAATCCAGAGCTCCGTTTAGCATGATTCTCAGGATGTCACAAGAATGTATGAGAGGACAAGAGGTATCGCACATTATCGGGTCTAACATGATTTTTTTTTTCATTCTCAGGGCTTGAACTCGAGACCTCTTATTAAAATTTAAAGGTGGAGAGATTTCAACTATCTCACCACAACCCAATACTTTTTAGATACATAATGATATATAATACTGATAGGAGAGTATTAGCCAATTTAAATTCCTTTTTCATCCCAACTTGTCAAACTCCAACAAGTTGGAACCTTTATCAAAAATAAAATCTCAAAGAATTGCAGTTCTGTACTGTTTTATTTCACTTTTTTGGTCATTGATTACAAAAATATCAGGAAAAATTACATATTCACACATGGTGATGAGTTATTGTCGTTTGAAGGAACCTGATACTTTTCCAAACAAAAAAAAACTTAGGTAATTGGGATAATCAATGGAGCTTTTCTCTCAGCTATAACGGCTAACTCAACGTTGTATTTCAAAAATTAGGACAAGTTTTTTGAGAGTTATATCAATGGAGCTATTTTCTCTCACTCCTATAACGTCTAATTCTATGTTTTGGAGTTGTATTTCCAAGTCAAAAAAACTAGTGTTTCTAACTTCACTCCTTAATTTGGTTTTGCTTTTTGCCTTATTGAATTTTTATTTATATAAAAGAATGGTTACAGCGTAATTTGTTATTCTAATTAATTTTTTAATTTAAATAATTATTTATTAATTCAAAAATGAGACCCGTAAACCTCATTTATTAAAATAATTGAAAATCACGTAAATGTATTAATAGCGATCATGATAGTTTTTGCTAATTTATTTACATATATTTATGTTAAATAATTATAAATATAATTCATGTGCGACTTCATTTATGGCCTTGTTTTGATTCTTTTTTAAGTTTGACATGAATCCATTGATTAAAGTTTCAAAAAACTGATGTAGGATGAAGTTCAAAAGCTCATGAAAAGTATACAATCATCACACCTGGTGGCTTATGAGGAAAATGCTTGAGACATGTGTATTTATATGAAAATAATTAAATTAATAAAGTGGTGGAAATATATGCAATAAAGTGAAGTTCTTGTGTAATGATAGAAAATGTATGCTACTTACTAGTTTAGTTAATGCTATTAAGGGAGAAAACAAAGAGTTGTATTGAAGATCACTAATAATGAATAAAACGCATTCCTCAAATGCGATTTAAGAACAATATGAAATTTTCAAAGATATACCATTCAACATAAAATTTTATGTCACATATCTCAATATATAATATTATATAACATTATATACTATTTGAATATATAACAAGTGTATAATATCTATATATATCGATTAAAAAGGTGTAAAATTATGAATTCAACGAACTTTTTATGTAAAAATATCTTTTAAACTACACAAAACCCAACAAAAGCTTACAACAACAACAATAATTCTACACTATTTTTCCATAAATTTTAGTTAGTATAATCATCTTCAATTAATTATACATTCATTATATGTTTTGTAAACTAAAACTTGATTGTTCTTACAACTTTTACATGAATCCATTAAAGTTTCGAAAGACTATGGTAGAATGAAGTTCAAAAGCTCATGAAAAGTATACAATGAGCATACCTGGTGGATTATGAGGAAAATGCTTGAGACTTTATCGCTTCATCACGCAAAAATTTTAACGTACTTGTACTTTTTTATGTTTGACTTGAACAGAACATCGTCTATTTTTCTTGGACTCTTCAAAATTGTTAACATGAGTGTTGGATTTTCAAAAGTCGTACATTTTTAGAGAATTCAACATGAGTTTTTTGGTCGAACTTTTTTGTGGGCGTCCGTTACAACCTATTTAATGGCGTGTGTTGGTTTGAAGGGGCATAGGTCATCATTTTCAAGTTCAAACGAGGTTCGGAATGGGAAATAGGATTTTTTCATTTTTCGTGTGTTATATAGTTCAGGGATTTTGGGTTATATGTGCATTCGGCGGTTTTTTTGATAAATTTTTTTGTGGGAGTTCATGACGACCTATTTAATGGCACGCTTTAGTTCAGAGCCACCTAATTCAATATGTACCAAAAGATATGCTAGTTTATATTTTTTTTGCCTTCAAGTAAGGTAAACATTGATTACATTATTTATTAGGCAGTTTTTTGGCTAAAATTATTTGTGGGCGTCCGTGACAACCTATTTAATGTTGTGTGTTGGTTTAGTAAGACAAACATCATCCCCTCTCACCCTCAATTGGTGATAACCTGAACGAAGATCGATGTTAGAGAAATAACTAGCCCCTTGAAGTTTGTCAAACGAGTCATCAATTCTTGGAAGATAATACTTGTTTTTAATGGTCACCTTATTCAACTGACGATAATCAATGCACATACGAAAAGACCTATTTTTCTTCCTAACAAACAACACGGGAGCACCCCATAGAGAGATACTCGGTCGGATGAAACCCTTATCCAACAAAACCTTTAGTTGCTTTTTCAACTCTTTTAACTCCGTCGGAGCCATTCTATAAGAAGGGATGGAAATAGGTTGCGTATTCGGAAGAAGGTCAATACCAAAATCTATTTCTCGCTTGGGAGGAATATCGAGCAAATCATCGGGGAAAACTTTCGGAAATTCATTAACCACGGGAACCGACTTAAGAGAAGGGGTTTCAAAATCTACACCCCTCACCCTAATAAGATGGTAAAAGCAACCTTTCGAAATCATCCTTCTAGCTTTAAGGTAAGACACAAATTGGCCTCTAGGCATAGAATTTTCCCCCTTCCACTCTAGGATAGGCTCATTCAGGAATTGGAATCTCACCACCCGAGTTCTACAATCAATAGAGGCATAACAAGCATGCAACCAATCCATATCAAGAATCACATCAAAGTCTAACATGTCAAGTTCTACCAAGTCAATAAGAGTAACTCTATGGGACAAGGAAACGTGACACCTTCTATAAACCCTCTTAGCCACCATAGAATCACCAATAGGAGTAGAGACCGAAAAAGGTTCTAATAATACATCGGGGAGCATATCAAACTTCATGGCCACATAAGGTGTCACAAAGGAAAAAGTAGCACCGGATCTAAAAAGGCATACACATCAAGAAGAAAGAATTTTAACATACCGGTGACTACGTCCGGAGAACTCTCTTGGTCACCTCGGGATTGGAGAGCATAGAAGCGGTTTTGCTTCCGGGGGGAGTTGCGGGCGGGTATATGTGATTTTATGTGGGTTCAAACTTAATTTAAACTTTTTATATGTTATAAGAGTGATAAAACATTATTTATTAAACTAATTTCTTTAAAACTACTAAAATATTTAAGATAGTAAATGAAAATGGTTCAATAAAAAATAATACAATTTCTTACATGTTTCCCAATTGACCTCTAAAAAATAATTTTTTAAGTCACTACCTATTAAATTAATACAACTTAGTGAAAAATATTTATTTTTATGAATTATATTTTTTTGTATCAAATTTAACTAGAAAAAAAATATTAAAAAAAATTATGCGGGGCGGGTTGAAAATGAAAAAAAATGTTATATAGGGCGGCGTGTGGCAGAGCAGATTAAGAATTTTGCGGGTTAGGCTCAACCCGCTCCACCCTCACCCCGCTCCACCCTCACCCCGCACTGCCCCATTGCCATCCATGTTAGCCCATGGATATGGTGCCTTGGAGCACCCAAAAAAAAAATCTGAAAAAATTTTATGGACCTATGTAATGAGTTGGGGAATCATTGCGTATAGTCCCATCATTTTTAAGGCATATTTTCGCATTTATGAGCTAACTTGAGGTGGAATCGATCATTTTATTTTATTTATTTATTTGAGAAAAATGGCCAAAAGCCCCCCAAATCTATATCCAGATTTCCAACTACACAATTTAACTTTATGAGAATCCTATCACCCCTGAACTGTTTAAAACTGAAATAATTACACCCTTAAAAAGTCACAACCACATTTATGTTGACCTATGAATTTCATGCGTTTGGCACGTGAAAATTTGATTAATTTTTTTTTTTTTTATAATTCTTTCCACTTTCTCCTATACTCTCCCAATTCCTTCAAATCCCCGAAATAACTTCTTCTCCCAATTCCTTCAAAATCCTAAAGTAACTTCATCATTACTTTAAACACCAAAGTCTACCGAAATTGGATTGTGAGGAACAAAGATGAATAATTATAGCAGAGTTCGTCAAGCAATATTCGAGTTTTGCTTGTCAGAGAACCTAAAAAGCAAACTAAAAAGATTTGTGCATATCGCTACTTCGTCGAGGTTTTGCTTGCTTCGCCAGAGCTTGCTGGTCGGAGAAGTGAAGTCGCAAGATTTTGTTGTTATTGTCATCGACCTCGCTGTGAGTATTGAGGTAGGTCTTCATAGTGGCTGTCTCGGAACAAAAGAAAGAATAGAGGAGAGTCGGAGGGGAGAAAGGGTTTTTGCTAGTGGTTTGGGTTTCGCTAGAGGTGTCGATAATGGTGGCTGTTGGTGTAGCATTTCGCCGGCTAGTCAAGCACCAGAGAGAGGGGGGACTTGAAAAACAAACTAAAAAAGTGAGGGGGAGGAAAGAGGGAGGACGAACAAAGGCAGTAACGATGCCATTAATGGGGGTCAACTGAGACGAGTACTATCCTCTCGTAGATGATTGATTGAAATTTGAGATTGATAATTAAAGGATCTATAAATAAATTAACAAAAAAACATTATCATTTAGGAGTTCAATTGAATTTGATGTAAACCCAGTTTGATTATTTTTTTTCAAATCTGATCCAAATCCCTTTTTTGGGCGATATACATATCATTTTATCTTTAATTGATTTCTAATTTTTTTTTACATGAGAATTTAAAAGTTTGTTTTGAAATCAACAATGGTGAATCCGGTGAAGATCGATGGTGGTGACTAAGACGACTTAGAGATGGTGAATGGTGTAGGAATTTGGTCATTGTTGTTATGGAGAAGAAAGGCGATAAATAAGGAAAAAAATATATTTGAAATACCCTTACTTTGCAAGCTAAGCATTCAGGGAGGTAATAATTTCAGTTTTAAACACTTCAGGGGTGATAGGACTCTCGTAAAGTTAAAGTGTATAGTTGAAAATCTGAATATAAATTGGGAGGGGGGAGAGCATTTTTTTCTATTCATTTTAGTAATGAAAACATTTTATTGAGCTATATGCTTACAAAATTAGATGATCTGATTCAAAGTAGTGAGTTTGTCATTGCTACATTATAGAGAAATGTCTTAATCTTATAATTAGGTGCCACAACCTAATTCAGGTTAATTGCAAAAATAGAGTTTGATATTGAAAAAATTCCACCGTTATGCATTCTATAGTAAGAAATAGTGTGTCTCGATAAATTTCATGAAGTTTGAGGGTCAATAAATGCAATTATTCATTTTTTTATTCGGTATCCAATAATCATATTGAAGTCTGATGAATCTGACTTTGCATCGTGTGGGGTCCATTCGTGTAAGCGCTCTGTATCAACGATTTTTTCATACCATGATAGAGAGAACTTCCCTCGCCAAATATTGGATACGAAACATGAGAACAAAAAAATGGATAATTGCATTTAAAGTTACTGGCGCTCGAACTTCACAAATTTTATCTTCATGTAATTAGTCAAAATCTAATTTATTTATTTTACTTTTATTAAGTCAAAAGTAAAATTGCAATCATTAAACTGTAACTAAATGTTGACTTTGTACTTAATTTGATTTATAACAAGGTAGCTTATAAAAAAAAAGTATCTACGAAAGTAATTAAAAAGTGAGAAATATATATATATATATATATACACACACTAGATTTGGTCTGCTCGTGCTAGCACGGGCCCAACGTATGTAGTGGATTTTCAGTCACAAAAATTGTAAGTATTTGAAATAAATGTTTTAAAAGTGAAAAATAATAATTAAAAATTATAGTTGTATCCTGCCATACTAAAGGGTCGGCCTAGCCCACCTAACCCAAGCCTCGTTGGCCAAAGAATTTGATGGGCTAGGGCGGGACGACCCTTCATTTGTGAGGGACTGAAAATGCTCAATCCCACCCAATCCTAGAAGGGCCGAGGGCTGGAGCGGGCTAGCCCTTCTTTTTTGTTTTTTCATTTTTTTTTCTTTCAAACTTAAAATTCTATAACATCAACAAAATGAGAAGATTTTCAAATCAAATATGGCAAACAATAGCGTTTTTTCACTAACACTAGCAAAAAATCTAGTGTGATTAGCATGTATCTATGATACTAGATACACGAAATACATGTATTTATGTGATGCATCCCAAATATGCGAGCGAGATAAAAGAGTGATGAGTGAGACGAGAGGGAGGCGAGGGTCCAAGATTTGTCTATGTTTCCTAGATACATGTGAATCCACTTGGATAGTGTATGTAGAACAAATTAACCTAATTTTGAGTCCATGTATCCCGAGATACATGTATCTAGTGTGATGCATCCCAAATATACGAGCAAGATAAGATAGCGGCGAGCTAGACGAGAGGGAGGCAAGGGTGCGAGATTTGTCTATGTTTCCTAGATTCATGTGAATTCACTTGGATAGTGTATGTACAACAAATTAACCTAATTTTGAGTCCATGTATCCCGAGATACATGTATCTAAATGTAGCAACATTTGGTAAGATTTGTAATATTACAACATGGAATGCATTTAAGTGATTAGCTCATATACTAGGAGATTGTTGTAAGCTACCCTTAAATAAATAGTTTGGTCCATGGGCCGACCCCGACCCAGCCTCGATCAAGCCTCAAGGGTCAAGAGTTTATATGGGTTGGGCTTATAAGCCCTAGTATTAAATGGGCTTGAAAAATCATATCTCAACCTTACCCCAATAAGGGGTTGGGTTGGGCCAGCCCTATGGGCTAAACCCATTTTGATGGCTCTACTTATAAGTTGTTTTTTGATTTTTTGTGAGAATTTGGAGTGAAGAGACACGAAACTAGCTTTTTTTATATTTTTCAAATTCGTGAAAATCGAGTTCAAAATTCAACTTCAAGTTGAATTTAATTATTGATAATTTGAATTTTAATTCAATAGGAAGGAAATATTCAACTTCAAGATAGTGTGCAATAAGACTATTTGAACTTTAAGATGATCAGCCTTCTTAACTCAAAATTGAGTAAATTGGACTAAATTCAGCATAAGAAATGATGAACTTATTTTGTATTTTAGTTCACTCCAAATTGTGAATCTAACTACCTATAATAGCTAGCTAAATTATATGATTAAATTTCCCCAAAACATGCTAATTTTGTCTGTTTCAGACTTTTTACATCTTTCCTTATTTTAAATCATGTAAGGAGATAATCAATTTTAATTTCTTAGGTCATTTGCTCATCACAGTAGAAAGGGAGCATGCTTCACATTAATCATTTGTTTTTTTTAATATTCATGTGGTGTCTTAAACCTAATAATCCGATTAATTTCAATTTACGCTTTGTGTAAAACTTATTTAAAGAGGAAGTGTTCTCAATCAATAATATTTTTAATCTTAAAACTCCTATTTCAAACTTCTGATCAAGGATGGAGAGATCAAAGATGTAATGATCCATCTCACTATGTCCCTTACGGGTCATTTGGTTATTTGTTAGAGTTATACAATATGAATAATTATTTATATATTACCTTTTACAACTTTGTTATAGTGATAATGTTTATTTGTAAATTTCATGTTTGCTATATGCATGATATTAATGATTATCATAAAGTATTGTACAATATCTGAGTATGAATATAATGTTATAGAAAGGCAATTGTCTTAAAAAAATGTACTGTTATAATGGATGTCACTGACATTATATGTAGGTAGAATGTTGTTATTGAAAAATAAAAAAATATAACATGAAAATTTGATTTTGGAGAAAATCAAGCTGTCAGAGAGAAATATTATTATAACAAGTGACATGTTATAATGAGTTTTGACTGCATAACTTAATATCTAATGGGTATGTTGAATTTTATACAAAGCAACTAAAAAGCTACTCCTCAGAAGGTGAGGCAGAAGGATTGAGATTTTCGTAAGTAATGTTCGAAAGCATTGTTCCTTAATCAAGTAATTAAGAGATCTCCTTATTAAACCCTTATTCAATATTTTGTATTTCTATTTGTTTGTCATACTTTATTTTTTATTCAATTTTTTTTTAAAAAATGATCTTTTTTGTCAACACTTTAATTCTAATTTTTTACGTGACATATTTAAGATTACAAGATTAAAAAATATTTTAATACATTCAACATATTTTTAGTTTATGTCTACAAAATTTAAAAGTCTTCTTTGTTTTCTTAAACATCATTCCAAGTCAAAACCAACCAAACAAATTGAGACAAAAAAAGTAGTAAACATGATATAAGCTATACTAGTTTTCCTTCACAAGAGACAATTCAATCTATGTATATTTGATATACATCGTATTCAACATTATATATAGGATGTATAACTAATTAAACATAACAAATCAATGAATTAATAATATTTTTTTAGGGATAAGGGTCTGAAAAATATCCCAACTTTGATCGAATTTGTTGTTGCGATACTAAACTTTTATGAGGATCTATTACCTCCCTAGACTATTTAATACCGCATTTTATACCCCTAAACTATTTAATAGTGTATTTAAAAGTATATATGTGCCCACGTGGACACATTGCTATTTATAATTTTGCATTATTTTTTATGTCCACGTGGACAAATATATATGTTTAAAATACGATATTAAATAGTCTAGGAAGGTAATAGGTCCTCATGAAAGTTTAGTATCGCAACAATAAATTTGACCAAAGTTGAGATATTTTTCAGACCCTTATCTCTATTTTTCTATATATCTAAATAAAACTTTAACTTTAAATTAATTTAATTTTATATTATAATTTTATATAGTATGTTCAATCGGGTACAACATGTAAAGAAAAAAGAGTTGTCCCACTTGCAATTCCAAACATGTCAAATAACAAGTACACAACACTTAAAGAGCAAATAAAGAAAGTACAGAATCGATTTGAAGCAAACTAATTAAAGGTATTCCATTTTTCAAAAAGGAAAAAAAATGAAGACCAAGTTATGTCGTTTGGTAGCTGGTAAGAGTTTTATAGGTATTAATAATATATGAATTAGTTATAAGAGAATCTATGTACTCCTTTTATTCCATTTTATGTGAGGTAGTTTGACTCGACACGGAGTTTAAGAAAGAAAGGAAGACTTTTAAAACTTGTGGTTCAAAATGAATAATAGAAATTTGTGTGACTGTAAATCATTTCATTAAAGGTAAAATAGACATTTTATAGTCAAATTGTTACTTAATATAGAAATGTGTCATTCTTTTTTAGACTGACTAAAAAGGAAAGTAAGTCACATAAATTGGAAAAGAGGAAGTATTAATTATGCAAGCATTAGTTATACATGTTTTGACATAAAACAATGCTTCATTCGTTTAAAAAAATGAACTAGTTTGATTTGACATAGAGTTTAAGAAAATAAAATAAAAAATTCAATCTTATCGTCATAAATTAAAGTTATGTCGAATGTTACGGTCCTAAACATGTCACGTCGAATACTGAAATTAAAATATTGTAAAGGGTTATTCTTTTTTAAACAGACTAAAAAGGAAAATAAATCATTATTTTTTAAAACAAAGGATAATATACAAATTTCTATCGTAACTTATACTACATGTATTGATTATATAAGTTTTTAAATTTGTCAACCAAACATCATACTAATTTATACCTTAATAATTTATCTTTTATCTACCTATCAAATATTATATATAAATAACTTGTTTCTTATTCAACTGCGAATCAAGTCACTGGATAAATAAAGGACATGTCAAAAACCACCTGAAAAGGTTCATGTAGAATGGAATAAATCAATACAACATTGTTCTCTTCTCATCTTCTTGTGAATGTGGTCCGAACCATGTTCTCCCTTCAAAATCTTCTTTGCGACTTTTTATAATCGCAATTGATTACTATAGGGTTCAGGATTAGAACCTCGTGTACCAGTTTGACTTTCTTTTCCAAATTATAATAAGAGGTCTAGTATTATGTCGTCTTCCGAAGAAGTTGGAGGAGGAGGAGGACGGAGACGTCGACGTAGAGGTGGAGGAAATAATGGTGTTTGGCCGGAGCCATTCTTGGAGGCATTGGCTACACAAATGGCTATTAATGCTTCTAGTTCCATTAATCGTCTTGCTGCTGCTCAAGCACTCTCAAATCTATTTCAGGTACACATACCTTGAATCACGCTCGTAATATCTAATCCTCGTTTTCCCTGTCTGGTGTGGTCTTCCATTGTCCATATGATATTTTTAGAATTTTATATATTATCGATATAATAAGAATAATTATAGCTACTCCATATAATTGTATAATAAGTTGTATATAACATGACATGAATTACCTATGTTTATATTACAGATGAATTTAAAATTTAAAATTTACTAAATTTATCTAAATCGATATCAAATATTGTAACTCCGCCCTTCAGTTGTGAATTAAGCTAAGGTACATTATTATGAAATTAATAATGGGGTTTTGAGTAATTGGTCAGGCGTAATCAAGTATGTTTGTATTAGAGATAATATAATGATTTTGTAAGATAATGAGTATTATATAGTTTAATTTGGTCAAATGGAACCCGTGATCAATAAATAAATATATATAAATAGGTGTAGGTATAGATTATAGATTATAGTATAGTATATAATTAATAATATTAGAGATAAAATTGCATTAAATAATATTTCTGAAAAAGTATGATCAGAGCATATAAATGAAATGTTGAAAGTAACTGGCTATGACTGGCATTAGGATGACGAATTTTAGCAGCAGAAAAAAGTCTTTTGAGGAACTCTATTAGCTAGCTGTACTTGTACATCAGAAACTACTTAGCCCACCAACATATATCTCTCTTCTTTCCTTTTTTCTCCATCCGCGTATGATATTTACATTGAAATTTGATTAAATTTAAATATACGTAAAAAAGTTTCACATTGAAGGGTAAAACACTCTCTAACAAAGTGACTTTGTACCAAGGGAACTTGAACCCGAAATAAGTACTTACCACTCCACCATAACCCTTGTTACCTTTGTTGGTTAGCAACATATATCTCTTATTGCTTCATCAACTCCCTAAAATATCATTCCCTTCGTCTCAATTTACGTGATACCATTTGACTTGACACAAAAAAAAATTAAAAAATAAAGACTTTTGAAATTTGTGATCTAAAATGTTGTTTGGTCATTTGTCTGATTATAAATCATATCATTACGAATAAAACATACTCCTTTTTAAGTTTAATTATATATTTGCAAGGGACCCTATTTTCAATAATAAAAAGATGACAGTATTTTTGAAACAGATATATCACATAAATTAAAACAAATGAAATACTATTATATTTATATTGAATTTTTAAAAAATAATACATAACATAAGTTCACATCTAATAAAATTACTTTCATAATAATCAGTCGCTAAAAAGAATGAGCCACAAATTTTGTTGTCTAGGGCGACCAACGTATATTCCTATTTTTTAAAATGGTGATGATATACTCTTCTTACTCAATTTATGTGTTTTTATTCGGATTTCAAATTTTACATATTTAAAAACTAGTACATCAAAAGTTATAAGTCACGATAATTAACAATTTAAAATATTTAAAAAATATAAAAAAATAAATATCAATAAATAAATTGAAATGAAAAAAATATTATGTTCGCAAATCGATATTTTAAAAGAGTCTTGACCTAAGTTTTGTCTATTCTTTGGACAGTCGTTTTCTAGGATTTTGGTGCATCTATGCCAAAAAAGTTCTTTTGGTTAAAATTTGAATTCCTTTCCTTTTCATTGCATGATCCTTTTTAAGCTCTAGATATTAGAAATCCCCACAACTTTTTTGACTGAACTTTCTAAAGATATACATAATATATATATATATATATATATTCACTTTTATTTGCCCATATATGTAACACTAGCTTGTACTCCTATATATTACTCTAAAAAGATGTCGAAAGAGACCGTTGAATCCTCCTTTTTATTAACATCATTACTAATAAGTACAAATTTAACTTTGTATACTTAAGTTAAAGGTGTGGATTTAAATATTTACATGTAATTATCTAATATGTGACTTGTCTTTTTCGGTAATATTGATACATGTGATAAGATGAGATATTCTACAATAAATTTATATTATTAATCAAATTAGTAATCTTAGATATCCCATCCTATCCAATATAAAACTTGAGATTATTTTATCTCACCTTTCAAATAGAATAATCTCGAAATAATTTAATCTCCATATGAAACAGGCTGATGATATACATGGCTTTTCATGAGTATTATCCATTGGGTAATATCATATGTTTTTTGGGTATTATTCTCTATTTGGTAGGTAGCTTAAGGGGAAAAATAAATAATAGACGTTACTTTTTTTCAGAATTTACCTACCAAATCTAAGCATTATATAGGGAAACATACGTAAATATAACATATGAAGAAAATATTTATCATTTGTAGTAATAATATTATTTTTTTCACTTGATCACCTTTAATATATTTATAATATAGTTTTAATGTATATTATAGAGAACAATTTATAAATCACATATAATACAAATTTTTTTGATAGATAATACATTTTTTCACATATTTTAATGTAATGTGTCAATTTCTTACCGAACAAGCATAATACATTTAAAAACAATTATAAATATTATATACATAATTCACTTTTAATACATATTGCAGATTTAACATAATATTGCTATAAATGATAATAAATATAAAGTATTGCTAAAATCAGTAATTATTTATTAAAATGTATTATATACTCTTGATTCATTTTGTAATTATGATAGAGTAATTATTTGAGTATATTTTTTTTTTTGTGAATAATAGGGCATTAATTGTTTATTGGTTGGTTTCCAATGAAAACTGTTACTATCAGATCTGTTTACATATCTAGTATGGTATAGTATGAATTGAAATGAAGAGCTTGTTACAGATTCTTCATTTGTATACTTGTCAGTACAGCTAATTAACAATATATAATAATAATTCTCTGTGATAAACTTGTATAGCACAAGTAAATTAAAGGTCCCTTTTATTTAATAGGAAAGAGTTAGATCCTGAATTTTTAGAAAATGAAGTCCCTTTTTATTGTATTTTGAAGGGTTAAATCATTTGATATTCAGAAATTGTAAATTTGATTGATTCAAACTCATACAATAGACTTAATTAAGGATTTAGGGATTGATATCCATTATTAAAAAAAAAACTCAAAATAACGTATGTCTTCATTTTATTTATCGTATGTCATGTCAATGTCAAGTGTAATATACATACTTTGAAAGTTTGAATTATAGTAGTGTAAACTGATTCACTTGAAGCCCTAATACATGTCTACAAGTGTTTAATAGGTAGACGACTTAATTGAAATAAACACGTAAAGAATCATGTTAACTTTAAGTGTGTATCGATATGTAAAATAAGTCTTTCCAGTTGTTGATGATTCACATTCTTGGCTGACACTCCATTATTACACTTATTCATGAATCCAATGTCTGCCCCCTCTTCCTCCAACCTTATCCATATATGATACTCCCTCTGTCTCATTTTATGTAGCATTATTTTTTTTTTGGTCAGTCTAAAAAAGAATGTCACATTTTCTTATATGGTAAGTATTTAAAGATACAATTTCTCTTTTACCCTTGTTGGTCCCACTTAATATTAAAGAACTCCAATACATTTATGAGGAGAGAGAAAATTGAATCTACTTTTTAAAGGGCAATTTGGTAAATATTTCAAAGTCTTCATTTATTTATTAAACTCCGTGCCCGATCAAATGTTGCTAAATACTTGTGTATCTTATAATATCCTTTCACTATTAAAAATTACTACTATTTTTATTGAAATTTCTTAGAAAAAATAATAATAATATTTTCATACGAAATATTAGAAAGCTTTTCAATATTTCAAGGAAAACAAATGGACACACCCGCAAGGAAATCCATCTCGAAATCAGCGAGTTGCAGAAAGAAGAAAATCTCTCTTGTACTGGATAGTTTTCCCCCTAAGGCATCCAAAGGCACTTAAAACGCTACTTCATATGCTTGTAGGGGTCTATATGTATGTTTCAAATGGAATATATATTTTATAACACAAATTTCTTATTAATAATAAATATATCCTCTTTCTTTAACAAGAAACATGATCTTCTTTCTCCTTGTCAAAATAGTACAATTACTTTTCTCTGGCAATTTCATATTATAGGCCTGATTAATTTCAATTTGTAAAAGATAAATTGATAATTAAACATATATATTAACTTTCTTTATCAAAAGCTTATCTGTAGTTATAGTTCTATTCTTAGAATTCTTAATTTTTAATTAAGAGTAAAGAGACTTTAACTAAATTCAAGTAAGGATAAATCTATCATTGAAGTTTGAGGATCGACAGAACTCAATAATTTTTGTTTAAGTTTCTTATTTGTTTTTAAAATATATTTAGTATATATTACTAAAAATAATAAATTTTAAAATTTTGAATTGCCAGTGATGGGAGTTGAGTGTATTTTAAAAGCTGAAGGAGTGTGGACTGTGGAGAGACAGTAACTTTTTCTTGGAAATGAAAGAGAAAAAAGGAGATGTGTCTATTCCTCTTATATCATGAATATATTTTTATTTTTTTTGTAATATTAGTATTTATTTAGACATAAAATTGTCATAAGTTTGAAATTCAGAAAACTTCAAAAACTGTTTTTTTGTTGGAAAATACAAAAACTTTCGTATTGATGGTTAATGAGATTACTGAATTCCTTATATGATTTAGACATTTTTCCTTCCTTTAGAGCTAGTTAGAGTGTGAGTTAGTCGCAAAATCTAATTTTACATGGTAACAAAGCATGACTCATCTCACTCAATATTGAGCTCTCAAACTTAAAATTATCCACGCACTAAGAGCCCGTTTGGATTTACTTAAAAATGTAGCTTTTAAGTCGAAAATAAAAAGTCAAACTGAAATGACTTTAAGTCAAAAAATAAAAAGTTGGGGAGACCTAATTTTGGTTTTTGACTTATTTTAAGTCTTTTTTTTTACTTATTTTAAGCAATTTTTTACTTTGTCAAATGCTTCCCAACTTATTTTAAATTATTTTTTATATTTGTCAAACACTTTTAGTAATAAAAAATTGACTTAAAAGTAGATTTGACCAACTTTTAAATCAATTCAAACACCATCTAAATGCTACGCATTAGGCGTGAGGTAGGGTGTTGAAAGAATGACAAAAAGTGTTAGTGAGATGACAAAACTTGAACAGTCTTTTTCCTTTTGAGCTAACTTTTGATGTATGAGTTAAATTCAAAACTTTATGAAATCATTTATAATTATTTTAAATCATAAATCTTAAAAATCTTTTTTTCTTTTTAAAACTTTATATCAAATCAAACTAATTATCTCACGTAAATTGAGAAAAAGTATTTAATTTCACAATACTTATCACTGACAAGAGAGGTGATGAGTAGTTATCTTCATGGTTTCTTTCTCCTTGATATTGATAGTAGCTAGGTATGATGAGTACCTAATTACTAGTAATAAATAGCCTACTATTTTCCTACTCTCTTTTTTCTTCTGACTAGCACTGCATGCCTTTCCTTTTATTCTAATCATGCAATAAGTTTACAACTATTTTTCTTCTTACAAGACAGTACCTTTTCTTCAAATAGCACTCATTTTTTATATTCCTTTTCTTCCTATTAAAAGGAATGACAGTTCAATGTTACAAAATAACTAACTGTAAATTAAACTTATTATAAGTTTTAATTACTTGCTCCATTTTAAAAAGAATAATCTTTTTTCTTTTCTTATACAAAATACTTTAATTTCAAATTTTCACATTACATGTTTAAGACAATAAGATTAAAGAATATTTTGATACACTTGATATAGCTTTAATTTAGAATCAAAGAATTGAAAACATTTTATTTTTTTAAACTTTGTGTTAAGTTAAACTAGATTGTTCTTTTTAAAATATACGAAATAATATTGTTTTGACCACACATGTTATGGGCATATCACGTGAAGGAATATATCGTTTCCCATGTGTTTGGGGGCGTGCCTGCCATGAGGGGCTGTTTTGTACTTTTCCTAACCTTCTTCTAAGCTAATATGTATCGTTTTAATTTATGTAATGTATTTTGATTTGATATGAAGTTGAAGAAAGATAAACTTTTGAAATTTAAATAAATAGACTCACACATTCTAGTGACAATTTGTGTCCTACGCCGTGTCCTACGTATATTATGTCATAGAGGATTCATGTGTCTATTTGTTCTACTTTTTATAAATTTAAATGTTTATTCGTGCATACTCAAAATTGGAGGGCATAAATATAAAATGAGACCAAGTTAAGAACGCATTTATGTATTATGCCATTTGTGTGACTATAAGTCTTTTCACTAAAGTATAATCAACATTTAAAATATAAATTATTACTATTAAATATATAAATATATCATTTTTTTTAAAACTTACTAAAAAAAGAGATCATATAGGTTCAGTTAAAGGAGTATGATATTTGAGTAATGAATTTATTGATATTATAAATTTATAAACTTCAATATATGAAATTTGCCTCTAGCTAGTTTCACTTCTTCATAGTGACATTAATTATCTAAAATTTTGGCTACGTCATTACTTCCATTAATATTAACCTTATCTCAACTTAATATAATTTATCTCAACATGAATTAGCATCATGTCTTTTTCTAGCTGTGACCCTGCATGCATGCCTCTCTGCTTGAAAACGCTTGGATTTTGGAAACAATTTTGGTTAAATTCTTTTTTATAATTTGAGATGGACATGCCATTAGCTACATTTTTTAGACTTCTCATGTTGGTGTGGGTGCAATATAATAGCTGATATTGATCTATACCTAGCTTTGTTATAGGTGACAAGTGCCAATTAATTAGTACGTACTCTCTTTTTCCATATTTACTTATTCACTATACTAAAAATAAATGTTTAATTTTATTTATCTAGCTTAAAAAATCAAAAGACAATTTATTATTTTATGCCTATTCTACGTTCATTATTAAGGAGTACTCCCTCCGTCCACTATTAATTGTCATACTTTTTATTTTTAAAGTCAAACTATAAAAATTTTGACCAACATTTTAAGATATATTTTTTCATCATATTGATATGTAAAAAATTACAATGTATAGTACTTTTCGTATAGTTTTTGAATATCTATTTTTTTTGTTTAAAAAATTGAATTAATGTAATCTAATTTAACTTTTAAAATTATTGTAACAAAAATAATCATTCTGTCCCAATTTATATGACACATTTTGTTTTTCAAGATTTAAACAGTTTAAGTTTGACAGAGAGTTTGCGCATGAAATCTTCAAGTTTTTTGAAAACAAAATTTATATATTTGTAAACTATATAAAAGTATTGTAAGTCAGAATAATAATTAACAATTCAAAATATTTAAAAGATAAATAGTCTATACAAGTTTAAATATAAAAAAATTCAAAAGTTGTCTGACCTTTTTTTAGTAAGGTATCTAATATAAAATATTATTATATTATGTATTATTTCATAACGTATAGTATCTGTATTGATTTTGGTACGGCAATATTTTTCAGGTTTGTTCAACATGGAGAGCAGTGTCCCGGTCCGATCTTCTATGGCAAAATTTAAGCAACCGTATATGGAACCGCCGCCATCTTCTCCGTCCAACATGGCACGACGAATACGTATATTGGCACCGTACTTCCAATAATTTCATTCACCGTAGATACGTATACCGTACTCTCCATTTTGTACAAGCAAACAACAACGACGGTCTCTCTTGTCGGCGTATCGCGTTATCCGATCGCCATTTAGCTGCCGGATTCTCTGATGGATCGGTTCAATTGTTTCATTTACCTACTAGGGTTCATTTATCTACGTATCATCCGCAACAACGTGACCGGCTCGGCCGGTATTCTAGGGCTATTTCGGGAATTATTTTGTCGGATGAGAAACTTGTTTTTGCGTCATTGGATGGTGATATACATGTGGTGGTGATCGGGGCGGATCAATATCCGCCCCGCCGTGCACATTTAGGTGATGTGGTGAATGACGGCGCTTTGGTGGATTTCACCGGTCGTGACCGGTGGTGGGTTGGCCTCTATGCAGGTGATTTTAACCTTAACTTCCCTACTATTTTTTATTTTTTTTACGTAATTTAACTTGACATAAAATTGAATAAAAAATGCTATATATATATATATGAAACGGACTAATAATGAAATAGTGTTATTCAACGTATGCAATAAGTTTATGTCTGCTTTTTATTATGTTTAAGTAGTGTGAGCTCGTTTGGATTGATTTAAAAGTCGGTCAAATCTATTTTTAAGTCAGTTTTTGACTTCTGGAAATGATTGGTAAATATAAAAAATGACTTAAAATAAGTTACGAAGTGCTTGGTAAGGTAAAAAATGACTTAAAATAAGTCAGAAATCAAAAGTAGGTCTCTCCCTACTTTTAATTTTTTGACTTAAAAGTCATTTCAGTTTGACTTTTTATTTGACTTAAAAACTATTTTTTTAAGCCAATTCAAACGGGCTCTAAGTCGGTTGCTAAAAGTTGATTTTTGTATGTATTCAAATTAGAAAGGTTAATTGATTTGTTTATAATAAAATATTTAAAATGGAGTCGTTAGAGATAAACAGGTCAAATATATTGACCAACTAACTAATTATGAAAGAATGTCGGTTATTATGATGCTAAAAGTGTAACATAATAATTTGCTTTTGAGATTGGACCGGAAGATTTCTTAAAGAAGGCTTAATTTTTCCTTGACCAATGTTTTGTGTTTCTTCTCTTTGGGAAAAAAAAAAACAAAACAACAATAGTATTTTACTACTCCCTCCGTCTTAATTTGTGCTACCTAGTTTGACATTACATGAGGTTTAAGGAATAAAAACACGCTTTTGAAACTTGTAAACTAGAATAAGTGAAACATGTTTGTATTTTTATAATTTTATTAAGGATAAAATGAGTATTTTAAAGTTGAATTGTTACTAAATATAGAGATATATCATTTCTTTTGAGATTGACTAAAAGAAAAGTGAATCGTATAAATTGGGACGATGATATATCGTGGGCCTGGAATAAAAAAGGTTCCAACAAAAATGATAAATTATCTATAATTTTTAAAGAACAAGTGAAAATAGATGTATAGTGAATAACTAAAAATGGGTGGAGGAGTAGTTTTTAGAGTAAAATACAACTTCTATTTATAGGAGATTTGCCTTTGTACTCTTAGAAAATAAGCTTTCTCAACCCGGCATTTATAGTATTGGGGTCTAGGGATGAGGTATAATAATTAAATTAAAGAAGATTATATCTATGTAGGTGTCGCGTAGGAGTTATGTAGGATAATATAAGGGGTTATGTGGAACTTAACAGTTTAAAAGGTAAATATGAACTCAACGTTGGATGGTAGGAGCAAATATAACAAAAAAATATAACGAAGATAAATATAACAATTTTACCTCTCCTATGTGGTTTGCAAGCTATTGCATAGGAGCGAGGGTTTTACCCTGTGCGCACCCAAAGAGTAGCGACTACGGGTTTCCCTTGTCATAAAAAAAATATATATATATAACAATTTTCTAAGAGTAGGAAAGTAAAATATGACCCTTTTCCCATCCATCAAAGCAGAACTTTGAAGTTTATTAACTTTTTGAATGTAATTTAGTCCGCGTCTAACGTTAAATTAGTTGGGCTGAATTACTATAAAGAATAATTACACCTATTAATTTCTCATCATTACTCTACCATGATGATAATTGCTAAAATCAATTAGGATTTTCATAAATTACGATAATTTGTAGCGTGATCCAAATTTTATTATGTTACTAAATTAAAATGTCTCCCTTTCTTTGGACAATATTGCAGGTGTACCGGATCGGGCATTTCACGTATGGAATAGTGAAACGGAGCAACTAATCTTCGCCGACGGCGACTTAACCAATCCCGAGGCAGTAACCGGTTGGCACCTCCTAACTGAGTTAACCGACCTCGTGGGACGGGTCCATGTCACAGCCCGTGACACTGCTGTGGCATGCACCGGCCCACGACTCGTTGTTATAGACTTACATAACCAAGGGTTGATCCTCCGAGAAAGATCCTTCCAACAGGAGCTCATTGTAGGATCTTTCGACGCCACGAGCGACTCGCTCGTGGCGGTGGACGGACAGGGTGTAGCCACCGTCCGTCGGATTGAGGATTTGGATGAATCGTGTAGGTTTAACGTGCGAGGCGCGTCGCAACGGGGGGTGGTTGGAAGCATGAATAGTAGTGGATATGGTGTAATGTGTGTGGGAGAGGTTATTAGGGTTTGGGAAGTAGAAAATGGAGTGTATCTTTATAGTTTAAGGGAAAGAATAGGGGAAGTAAATGCCATGCATGCAGATGAAAGGCATATAGTGGCTTGTTCTAGTGATGGTACAATTCATTTGTGGGATTTTGGGGCTCAATAATTAATTAATATGGGGATTAATTATTATTAATTAGGACATTGAAGTTTCCTAATTGGTATAGTAGAAAACAATTTAACAAGGATAATTAGGGTTTAATTAAGGACTTGTCTTTTTATGTAGGAATTAAACAATGATTTGGAGCTCAAATGTGAATTGTTTCTTCTTTGTTTTTGGCAATTTATGTCATGTTCCTGGTTTAGCTTTTCAAAATTATTATACTACGTTGTTTCATTGTATTCCAAAGAAAAATAGCACGTTTATAAATGTTCTTAATGAGAAACTTTTATTGGACTCACACAAATGCATTATGCATGTTATGGTATGTTATTAAAACTATAAATTTCAAAAGTTTCATAGACGTACGGATAAATATTTTAACATATTTAAGATCAATGATTTCAACTTTTTTTTTCTATTTTAATTAAAACTTGAAAACAAAGTGAAAATGGAGTGTAGTATATATATAAATATATGTTGAATGTCAATTAAAATGATAATTATACCCATGCTACAATCAACATATACAAACCCAAATAAGAGTTAAATGTGTGCATTTGCGATATGTAACTATTTTATACTATCAGGTTATACCATTTAAGAGCATGTTTGGATGGGCTAATATTTTTTGAATCGATAGTCATATTTCTAAATTTTAATTTATGACTTTTGATTTATTTGTCTTTTTGGCTTAAAAGCACTTTTTATTTTTCTCAAACCCCACAAACAGCCTATAAACTTCTTGATCTGCTAGAAAATAAAATGATGAAAGCATAAAAACGACTAGGATAAAACAATAACATAGTCTGTGTAATCCCATAAATTGGGTCTGAAGAGGGTAGATGAACGCAAGCCTCATTTCGGCCTACCTTTATGAGATAGAGAGGTGGTTTCCATAGACCCTCGACTCAAAAGAAGTTTAATAAAAGCACAACAGATAATAGCAAGATTAACAAAAGCAGACGAAATGTCACTAAAATTGAAGAACAGGGTATTAATTATTAGTCATTAGCAAAATTGCCCAGGATGTAACATAACAAGAAGCATAAAAATTAAAACATGAGTGTATTCTTAAACAAAATAGACAAGCTATACAATAATTGCTAACAACAGTTCCAAGTTGTCCATAATTTCAGCATTCTTGATGAGCTGAAACTGCAAGTAGATCAATCTTATAAACTAAATGAATATCAATTGTCCGCCTTTGTGAGGAAATTAGAGATTTCCTCCATTTCATACTACTCCTCAAGAAGATCTCACATACAATCAATCATCACCAGATAAATCTCCCCAACGAACGTGGTGCTTTGCAGCTAGATAATGTGCTCCCACTGGCCCCCTACTTCCGTATGGATAAAGCTCTGGTGCAATCTTCTTCTCCTCCAGCTCCTTCAGCAACGGTGTAAATAGAGCCCATGCAGCATCAAGTTCATCACTTCTTATGAACAATCTTCGCTCTCCTTCTATTGCATCTAACAAAAGCCGCTCATATGCATCTGATATTTCACCTCGATACCTTTACACAACGAGCCATTGAAGTCAATGTAAATATAATGTTCATCTTGATCATGTAATCTTAAACTACTCACTCGGATAAGTCATCCATCATACATAACGTTAGTAAGCAAGGTAGATTAAATTCTTACTAATCCCATTAATACGTCCACTGTCCACACTTTCTAATTTAAGCAAGTGTCAGCTTCATAGTTCAAACAAATCTCATTGAAGAACAGCAAGAAATCTGTTACTTAATTATATTCCTAGCTATATATCAGATAATGCGGTGAAAATTAAATTCCTGGTGCTACACCAGATGTATGTCATCCATACTGAAAGCATCCTAGTCATAGAACAAACAAGGGCAATGGTGAACTACAAGAAAACTTTTGCTGTCATAGGGTGTATTCGGTACGAAGGAAAACGTTTTCTTGGGAAAAAAAGTTGGTTTCTGACTTATTTTCTAGGGCTCAGTTAAGTATGCAAGAAAATACTATACCAAAAACATTTTATATAAAATCTAGCAAAACAGGGGTGGGAAGTGGGGTTTGGGAGTGGCACAGGGTGGGATGATCAAGGGATGGGAGTTAGGATTTTGGGGAGGAGACAATGAACTTGGAATATCATATATGGAACATGTTTTCTCTACTTCTATTAGGGAAGTCATTTTCCTTATTTTTAAGGAACTTGTTTTCCTAGAGAAAATGTTTTGAAACCGAAAAAAATCCATACTGAACACACCCATAAGCTGTTACTAACTCTAGATCAGCAGGAGTCTCTTACTTTGCTTTGTAAAGAAGATTAAGGTCACTCCGGTCAAGTCTCATTCCAAGACCAGGAACCTTGTTGTTAATTTTCAGATATATGGCTTCATCAGGTTGTAGGCGCAGAACTAGTTCATTGGTTGCTTTATCCATGTCAGTTCCAAAGTTCCTTTTGTACAAATTTCCGGGAACATGTCTGAACTGGACCCTGATCTCTGCCCTGCAGTTTTAGTATAACAAAATCTCCAATCATTTTATGACAATCAGGATATACCTGAAAATATCATTATGGAGAAAACGACAATCCACCAACCTCTTTGTATGGAGAGCTTTTCCTGCTTTCATGAGGAAAGGAACCCCGTCCCAACGTGCATTATCAATGAAGAGTGCAGCAGCAGAAAATGTTGGAGTGATACTGCCATTTGGCACAGTTGGATCATCTGTGTAAGCTGGATATGATTTAGCACCCTTGCTATGACCCTTATACTGTCCAAGAACAACATCTTCAAGCTGCAATGGCCTCATTGACCTTAAAACTTTAACCTGAATCACATGACAGTCTCAAATTATGGACCATGTTTTAATATATTTTCTCTGTTTATAATCGTATTCACTTGGAGGATTTACGTAATGCAGGATTTATGAGAACGATTTGTGGCATAAATGTTCATACCTTTTCATTTCTGATGTCCTCAGCATCCAAACTGACAGGTGTTTCCATAGCAAACAATGCTAATATTTGAAGGAGATGATTTTGCATAATATCACGGATGATGCCGTAGTTGTCAAAGTACCTGGGACAAAAGAGCAATAAGTTTGAGATCCAACTCCAACAGAATATTACTTTCTAAGAATCAGTGGCAGAGTAATGAATCTCACCCTCCTCGTCCCTCGGTACCAAAATCCTCGGAAAATATAAATTGGACATTCTGGATGTAGTTTCTGGACCAAAGAGGCTCAAAGACAAGATTCGAGAAACGAAGAACTGAGAGATTCTCAACGAGTTCCTTCCCCAAGTAATGGTCAATTCTGATAAGATAAGGAAAAACTAGTATAAGAAACTTCAAACGTGTTAAGCAACATAACCTGGCAAAGAAAATGCAGTTAGTCTTACCGGAAAATTTGCTCCTCAGTTAGGTACTTCTTTAGGCATCTGGTCAGCTCACTCGATGATTCTAAATCACGACCAAATGGTTTCTCAACAATGACCCTTGTCCACCCACTTGTTGAAGAAGCTTTAAGACTTGCACATCTCACCACATCCACGAATATATTTGGAGGTATTGATAAGTAAAACAACCTATTAGAAACCCTACAACCCTAGAATGTAATCATATGATCAGCACTCACAATTAGCTTTTTATCATTCATCTGTAACATAGTTTAGGATTCTGAAGTAAAGAACAGTAAAATGTGGCATAAACTGCATCAACCGGAGACTAACTTTTACCACTCAAACCCAAAGATACAATCAGGATAACATGTATACTCAGGGTTCTTTTTTTGATCTGTCATTTCATCTAAATAGGGATTAAGAGGATAGGTAAAATTATAATTAGACAAATACATTATCCTGCCAAACTTTTAAAATTTGCAGTCCATAATAAAGTATAAATCTAACACATAACCAGCTTTTCGCTTTGTATGCTTCAACAGAAATGCGTACATGTAATGACATAATGTGAAAAAGCTGTGAACAACGAATTCTTAAGTACACTATCACAACAGTAAACAAAGTGAGAATTCTTATTACCATCTAACATATGCAAATGATGTAATTTCTCCTAATAGTTGATTAGCATAATGAACTAAGAAAAGTTGTGGAAGTTCTCCTGTAACTCTCTTGTCACTGATTTAGATGGAAATAGTAATAGGAATCTCGTTTTGGGAAATTCTGGATTCTTCAGCTTAAAAGTATTGTAGGGGTTGATCAAAGTAGGGTCAGTCAACCAAGGAAAGTAAGGTCTTATTTTTTCATTTCGTACATTTGTAGTTTATTGAACACACATTTCCCCCTAGTCAAGATTTTTAAATATTTGACCATAGTTCAGACTTGCTTGAAGTTTGAAAAGAAAAAATTGGCTATGCCACTGCATCACTGCAGAATGACATCCTAGCTCCACCAGACCATCTTTACCTGAAAGGCTTCTGACCTCAAACTTCATTGCACCAAGATAATCACTCCGAATATTTTGCCAAAAATATTTTAAACATCAGAGAAACCACTAATGTCACACCATGCCTATAATATGTTCCTTCTCTTATCCAAAAATTAAGTACCTTACTCCATGAAGCAACAGGAAGTTGCTTTCAAGGTATGAGTAAAATATTAAACTAATTAAGATGATTGGTTACCGATACAGCTAAGATTTAAAGATGGCATCTAATTTACTGCCATAGTTTCTGGCAGACATGCAAAAATGGACTGCAGACAGTGTACAGGCTTCCAGATAAAGTTATCTCATTAATACTTCCATAACTTGTTGGAACTTCTTATGAAAAGTGTCACTTATATGCTCATTCAGATAGATATATTTCCGGCAATGCTTAGCAATGGGCAGAAATAAGTATAGCACATGCATTACCTCCTTTTCCTTTAATTTGTAATCCAGTTCTGCAAAATCATCCTCAGAATTGTACTGACCCGAATGATAAAAGCATCTTTCCAGAAAATGCTCCATTTTGGCATCGCAATTCTCTCTGCGAACCCTCATTCACATGGATTCCATCAGCTCCAAAACCATAAACATGAAAATATTGCATGTTAAAAGTAATTTCACATAATACATACCTCTTATCAATTCGACAAGTTAAGGTTGTACTGATCATATTTCTCAGCTCTTCATCACTCAATTTTGTTCGTGAGTAGCCAAAAACTACAAAATTCTGAAATGTACAAACAAAGACACATCATGAGCTACTGCTGAATCTTCCAGGATGATTAAAATGTGTCTGCTAATTAACCTAAGCTCAAGTTGTTTTTGTGCGTGATTAGTAGATAACAATATATAGTTAGAGATATGAAATTTAACCTCAGGCAGACAATCTTCATAGAAAAGAGCAAACAAAGCTGGAAAAATCTTCTTCTTGGCTAGGTCACCTGAAGCTCCAATAACAGTTATGCTGACAGTGGTATCTCCACTTCCTAACTCTGTCAAAGGCACTTGTTCTGGCATTGATTTTGAAACCGAACATATATACATACATGTCAGATAAGGAGATAGAAGCAGAAAAAGATGTAAAGAACAAACCGCAGTTCGTGGATGAATGTGAACTATCATCTAGAACTAGAATTTCAGTATCATCCATTATAATCTACAATCAAAAAGCAATAGAACACCTACAAGAGGTTTCAAAAACCTCAAAAAAGATCTTTTACTACAATTCTACAAAGATCATGACTGTTCTTTTTGCTTTTTCTCTTTAATTATGGATCCAATTCAAATGGTAAGGAAGTTAAGCTTGTGGGATACTTTAGTACAGTACATAATTTGGTTTGAAATATGAATACATCCACTAATTTTGAACTAAATTCAAACTGTTTCTATTCCAAGACTAGCACCTTTACCAGCATATCAAGACAAGAATTCCAGCTATGGGTACAGGGTACAGGGCAAGTTAAGTATCAAAAGTAAGTGAACCTACAAAACCATGGTATACCAAATTACACAATCAAATATGATAAGCAATACATCAATCACTTGGAAGACACTTGTAACACCATTAGAAAAGAATGTAAAACTGAGCATGAAAAATGTTAAAGATTACATTTTTTTTTCTTCAAATGAAGAACAAACTCACCATCTTGCACAGACACAGCATTAAGTGGAAACCCATTTGAGGACAAGACTTCAAAATGCTTTCTTGGTTGGATTCTTGAGTAAATTCCAGATACCCAATTGAGGGGTTGGGTTCTAAATGGTAAAAAGTTAAACTTTTTGCAGAAATATGGTGTCCCATTATGGAAAGTTGAAGGAGAAGTTGCAGCTGAAGATGAAGAACAAGGGTTCAATCTCAATTGCACACCCATACAGACAGAGAAATGCCTTT
>JAJOOR010015081.1:0-23203 GCA_036250505.1 Solanum acaule
CCATTGTGTATTTTTCTATTGTACAGGCAACAGAAGGAAAGAAACCTCTAATGTATTGGAGGAGAAAAAAGCAATAGAAGCAGATTGGTTCTGTACTTGTGTGTTTGTGTGGTTGTTCTAGGTTTGTTTATTTCTTGAATGACCATTTCTTCCCTTAAATTACAATCTACGACCCCATATAAAATGCATGTCCAATCAAGATTGTCATGTTTCGTGGAAAGACAGCTCCACTAGCTAGAAGGAAAATATGTGATTGCAAATAAATATTGAAGTGTTAAAATGAGCAAATTCAGTCTTCTTTAGATGATAAATGTTCTCTCTTTCAAAAACTTGAGGCAATTCCCAAGGGAACTAAAGAAAAGACTGAAGTACCTCACAGTAGAACAATGTTAGAATAGAATAGAAATAAGAATAATATCCTACTTAGAATGGGAATAGGAATAGAAATAGTATATAGAATCCTCTTAGAAAAGGTGTATTGTAGTGTCCTAGTTGGAAAAGGAGTCTAATGTAGTGTCCATAAATAGGTTCTCAATGTAACAATGTAGACACACAATTCAATAATACTTTTCTCCAATATTTCTCACATGGTATCAATGCCTCTATGATCTTGGTAGAGAATCAAAGAGCCTCCGCTGCCGGTGGGTGGTTATTACCCATATATGCCGCTCGTCTGGCCAACAATTATGTTAGCAAAAGTTGGGTCACCATGTATCTTTCCTGTGACTATTTTCTCATATCTAATTTGCATAGCACCGTGCATCTTTCTGGTGACTACTTTTCTCATATTTATTTTGCGTAGTATCATGCATTATTTCGGACTACTTTCTCATTTCTGATTTGTGTAGCACTGTGCATCATTCCGGTGACTACTTTCTCATATCTCATTTGTGTAGCACCGAGCCATCTTTCCAGTGACTACTTTCTCCTATCCAATTAGTGCAGCACAGTGTCATTTTTTAGGTGACTACTTTTTCATATCTGATTTGCGTACCACCGTTCTTTCTGGTTACTACTTTCTCATTTGTGTAGGGTCGTGCCAACATTACAACCCTACCCATATAATTTCTCTTTTTCAATAGGGTCATGCCGTGAATCCAACCCTGCCCATATAAATTCTATTTTCCAATAAGGTTGTGCCACCATTCCGACTATACCCATATAATTCTCTTTTTGGGTCGTACTTCATTCTGACCCTACCCATATAATCTTATTTCTCAGATTGTGACCACTTTCAGAAATCAAATCTAATACTCCGACGCATGAGCATATTCCAGGCACTTTTTCAGTGACTTTCTTTGTAACACCTCGAAAATTTCTAAGCTAAGACCTGAACCATTCTTTGGTTCGTCATTTGCGTATGAGGTCGTATCAGGTGATTCTTAAATTGTTCTCAGGTGTTAAGGTCAATTCTTTAGTGTGAGAATGGTTTTGGATATGAATTAAGGTAACTAGAAACCCTAGCACAAAAATGAGTTGGAAGCTTCCTTACCAATTAAGTTTTGATATAAGATTATACGTAGGCCAACTTTAAACGATCATAGCTCTCAACACATAATGAATTAGGCGGCCCGTGACTTATCAAATTAAAGGTTTATGAGTCCTCTTTCCAACCCACCAAGTTTGCCTCATTTTGAGTTTGAAGTAAAAAGTTATAATCGTTTAACCAAAGACTACCACAACAATGTTTTCTGAGACAGTGACCTACGAATCCCTGTCAAGAATCGTGGAAAAAACTACCACCCGTATTGTTGACTCGTGGAAAAAGAATTGGGAGTCAAATTTTAGGGTCCAATTCCTACGGACCCATCTACGGGTCGTAGAAACCTCTACAACCGTAGTTTGGACCCGTTGAAAGAACTTTTCAGTCTTAAAATTGCAATATGATTTCCATACATAGTAGATGGCCCCATGGAAGGTTATCGACAACTTTTTAAGTGGGGTTTCTTTTCTCTTTTTCCACTTTTTCTAAGCCCAAGCCATGACGTTTTAACTTCAATTAGGGGAATATATTCCACCAAGTACCCAGTTTTCTTTTATTTTGCGCGCTCAACCCCCCTTCCCCCTAACTCAAAGAAAACCGCAGAGAAGACAAAAGTTAGGGTTTCAAGGCTTCTAATCAAGTTTTTCTAGAAGTTTATTCTTCCAGGTATGTAAGGTTATTCATAGTGATGGACTGAGTTCGTCCTCACGCCCTACATCTAAATTCAGTCAGTAAAAGTTTGATCTAGGGTTACACCCTTAGTTTCGAAAATTCTTGATATGATTTAAGTTATTGATTTTGAATTCTAAATTCTTGATATGAGTTAAGTTATTGATTCTGAGTTCTAAATTCTTGATATGAGTTAAGTTATTGATTCTAAGTTCTAAATTCTTAATTATGAGTTGCACTATATTATGCATTGAGATCTTTGAGTTGTTGTTCATGTTTATGTTCCCACATGAACCCTAATTACTATGTTTTGATTGAGAGTCTTTTAAACAAACATTTTTCTATACATTGATTTTTAAAAGCTAAAAGTGAGTTCAAGAGCAAATTAAAGTACAAATTTCTTTCTTGAGAAGAGTTAAAGGAAACTAAAGGATTCTAAAATGTATCATTTTACATTGAAAAGAGAGTACTATTTTCAGAAAGGTAAAAGAGTTTTTAGAAAGATTGTAGTACAGAGCAATTACATCTTAAAGAGGCCCTTTTGAGAACTTATCTCAGCCAAAGAATATTTTTACTTGAGCATTGAGTTATATATATATTTCAGGAGTACTATTGAGCACTGGTATGGAGTTCAGACAACTCACATTCCCCATAAACCACGTAGCCAGCGTGGGTTAGGATCACACTGACTTTCGAGCGACTTCTCATTGCCTTTGAGCAAACCTTTATAGTGGATCCATGAGTTGAGTTTGTTTTATCGCCCGACAAGATTTAGGACAGTTCTGGCAGGGTGGGCGAGACGTGTATCATCACGAGGCTCATAGTGATGGTTGTTGGTTAGAGGAACTCCCAGTAGAGTAAAGTAAAGTAAAGTATATTTTTATATATATATTTCAGTTCAGTATTTGCTATTTTGCATCCATAAGAGCTTAAATGATTTTTCATTATGATTTATACTATATTCTAGTTGAGTTACCTTCAGACTTACATCTCAGTTATTTGTTATTCAGCTATATTACATACTCGTACATTCAATGTACTGATGTCATTAGACCTACATCATTTTATGATGCAGATTCAGGTACTTAAGATCCTTAACAGGAGTTTCGTTGAGATCACTTCATCCGCTCGTCAACTGTTGAGTGAGGTCTCCTTGCTTTCGGAGGACTTCAATTTTTATGAGAAGTTAGTAATAGCATTTTGAGATGTTGTGAGTCTTGTCCTGACACTTATCTTTATACAATAGCGGCTTCATAGATAGACTGTTTTGGAGAGTTTCAGTTTCGAATGTTTTATTTAAAACGTATGTTTCATACTCAGTATATTCAGAGAGTTTTGAGATTCAGTAAACTGTAGTTGAACGTTTCTTTTAGTTTGATGTTTGTGCATGCTTGAGTTATTCTTCCGCTAGTAGTCGGCCAGGATGAGGGTTTGTTTGGTGGCAACAATGGTTCTCGAGTACCGGCCACGTCCAGGATGTAGGCTAGAGTCGTGACATTCTTAATATCGACTCATTTATTGATTCCAAGATGATCCATACATTTTATACCAAATTTTGAGCACTTTACGACGACAGTTATAGTGTGAAGAAGTATATATGGAGCAACCACCTAAGTTTGTTGCTCAGGGGGAGTTTAGATGCCTTGTATGTCAATTACGCAAGCCACTCTATGGTCTGAAACAGTCTTCTCAAGCTTGGTTTGGGAAGTTCATCACTGTGCTAATTACATTTATAACAAGCTAGGTACATATGACTTGTAAGCACCAACTTGAGGGGAGTGTTAGAATGGGAATAGAAACAAATATATACAAGCCTACTTAAATAGGAATAGGAATAGGAATAGAGATTAGAGCTTACCTATGTGGGTACACTTCCGTTACATCTGGTGTTTGTAAAGACTATTTAGTTTGTTTAGAGATTCATTTTATCAGCATTTTCTTAGAGATCTACGTGTCAATATTAAACGCAGAGTATCCCTGGCAACCTAATTTGTCTTTTTTTCTAAATGGTAATGATGTTGGTGCCATCTTGCTCTCATTTCTACTGACATTGAGTATCTGCTACTTCCCACATGTATAAATACCATGTAACGTTGTCCACCAATGCTTAAAACTTAATATATGAGTAAGAGTAACTATAATTTACCTTTATTACGGTATGAATCCTAATATCTCATTATCCATTCTAGCTTCATTGACCATTAGCTCAAACCCTCGAATATCCTAAGCCTTTAGTGGATCGACGCAGGTCCAAAAGGTAACGGATATCAAGAATTTATATATAGTCAGGCCAAACTAATTAGGAATTTAAGTGCAGATGTAATGTCATCTAGTATTTATTTTTTTTGAACAGGTAAAGTGGTGTATAATAGAATAAAATTAGAAACTTGGCACTAATCTAGTTCCTGGATAATTACAAAGTTCGAAACCCTTCTGAACAAAAAGAAAAAGAAGGTTTCCACCAGAATAAGCACCTACTCCTATAGTGAATCTATGAACTCTTAACATACTTTGTTCATCTTTAACATCTTGTAAGTTTTACCAAAAATCCAAAAGCCATAAGCACTTTTGAATTTAATCTTCAGGTTAGTCTTTGTTTTCCCTTCGAAGCATCTAGTATTTCTTTTCCATATAAGACAACACACACAACTTGGCACAGTCTTCCACACTTCTCTTACTAATTTTTGCAAACCTCCAATCCCCAGCTTGTCATAAGAACCTTCACAGTGAAAGGCATTACAAATTGAACTCTAAGGGGTCGTTTGGTACGAGGGATAAGGGATAATAATTCCGGGATAAAATACAGGATTATTTTATTTGTGTTTTGTTAGGGGTACTAATTAGTCCAGAGATTATCTATCCCATCATTTATACTATAATGATGGAATAAGTTATCCCATTTATATGGTGGGATATCCCAATCCATGGGATAACTTTGTTTATCCCATCCCCATACCAAACAACCCCTAGAAAGATCAAATAAAGGGCCCAAATTAACGTACAAATCTAATATAAGACGCACTCAGTCTCTACCCTCAATTGGGACTTACACTAGTGGTCAGCACACTCACATTGATCAACAAATGATAGATGAATATACAGAGAAAGCATCAAAGTTTGTGGGTCCTCTCGACATCATAGGCTCATAGCATTTACTAGATACCAAGTTATTACCAGTCTGGTTATTTCTCAATTGTTATCAGAAAACTAGGACAAAAAAAACTTTTTCCACTTTCCAAGACCACTAATGTTTTGGTTAACTGAATTAAAGATGACACTGTTTCATTGAATCCGAAAGGTAAGCTACGAGGTACTGCATTAGGATTTCCAATAGTCTAACTATTTCTCCATAACCCTCCCTCTCCATCCCAAAAACTCAAAACTTGAATCCTTTTCACTGAACCAGAAACTCCCAAATCAAATGCAGTTCAGAAACAAGCTTGAAAAGTTTGCAATATAATCAAAATGTAGCAAACTTCTAGTATCAGAGAATCACAAATTCTTAGTTATCTGTACACAATGAGTCCAAATGGAATAAATGATTCATACAGCAGACCCCAACAAGTCTGGAATTGAGGCATAGATGTCACAATTTCCCACACATTTCAACCCTTACACACAAAATAAGCTCAGATTTTTTCAAATCAACCATCAAACTGATTTGCACAGTTGAACTTTCACGAGAAAAGGGAGCACTTAGGAAACTAAGCATACCTAAATTGGCTTTAAACCATAATCTTATGAGTTAATTTTCTATAATTAACAGTAACCTAAAGCAAAACCTTTATCACAATGCTCAACAAACCCACAAAACAAATCAATTCTTTTTTCCAAATAAGTAGAAAACCAATATGCAAAGTCCAATTTCACACACACAAAAAAAGAACTTAGAATTTAACAACAGACCTGAATTGCCTTAGGACCATACTTAAACATTACTCCACGGAACTGCTTTTTCGCAGTAATAGGGCCAGCACCGGAAACACTGTCAGCACCTCCGGCGGCCGCGGCCGCGGCCGGATTTTTATTAGACATCTTGACACTACTGGAACGGCCACGAACTATGCCGGAAAACCAAGAAGACGATGAGGACGTTGAAAAAGAAGCAGAAGTTGATAGATCCATTGATTAAGCAAAAGGGTCGTATTCTAATTTCATTTTAGAGGTTTGGATTTTGGGAATGGTGGAAAAGTCTCCATTGATGGGAGGTTTACGAAGATGCAAGAAGAAAGACAGAACTGACACTACTGTTCCAGGGACAGGTGAGTAGTTTTGGAAATTTCAATTAAAAATTCAAAAACTTTTTTACAATTATATTTTAAAGCAGGTTCAATTTACCACCAAAATAAGATTTCAATTACATGATGTTTTATGAAGAGTTCTTTTCATGTATGACCAAAAAAAAAAAAGTTATTCATATGAATGTTGTTGAGTACATTTTTTTTTTGTTGAGCTTTATGTTGTCTTGTATTTGAAAATTCTCTCTATGAAATATTTAGGATATCCACGTAGGTACATATATATCTTTAAAATATACTATTAAATAGTGTAAGTGGTAGTAGGTCATGTCCAAAGTTTGAGATTGTTACAGCAATTTCGGTCAAAGTTTGAATATATTTCGAACATTTTTCCCTATAAAAAAAATCAAATCACGATTATCAACTTCTCGTTGGAACCATTTCTCATCGGCTTTATTTCAAAACACTAGCCAAAACCATTTCCCATCGGCTTTATTTTAAATCATTAACCGGAACCATTTTCCATCGGCTTTATATCAAATCACTAGCCATAACCATTTCTCATCAACTTTATATCAAATCACTAGCCGAAACAATTCTCATCGGCTCTATTTTAAATCACTAGCCGGAACCATTTTCCATTGTCTTTATAACAATCACATGTCTCATCACTGTGTTCAAAAAATAATGCACACAAGCAATATCACACCACATGGAAGAGACAACAATTTATACAATTCTAGTCCACTTTCATGCTATCAAGCATTTCATCAATCAATCAACAAGGGTTACAACAAGACAATTCTTAAGCATCATCAGATAACCTTTCCATTTCAACCCTTTTTTATTCATTAAGAGTTATCAAGTGGACAATTGACCCTTCGCCCATTCCCATTACTCCTAACACACAAGCAACGAAGGAAATACCCGAATTTTACTAGAATACACACTTTAGGAGATTACTTGTCTTATATCAATCAATAATCACTCCAAGAGTTGAGTCTTCCCCTTCCAAATCACTTCCAAAGCCACGCAATCTATATACAAGCAAGTATTCATCATCACATTCCAAAAACCACAATACCCATGATTGCTTAGAACAATGGATCAATCAACTCAAAAATCCAATTTCAAAAATAAGGTTTGAATCCGGAAAACAATACTTGAAAATGATGTTTAAGGGTTTAGGAATTTAATGATGAAAACCATTTCGAGAAAGAATTTAAAATCACTTCAAAATCACAATTTTAGATCAAAACTCAAGCTCTTGCAAAATCTTGCCATTTTAAAAATCAAATTCCGAATTAGGATGTTAGAATCCATCAATAACTAAAGGGAAATGAAGGTTTAAGGTCATGAAAATTTATCCAATTGATTTAGCACAAGAAAACCTTTATGAGATAGCCACCAAGGGTTCCCCGAGCTCAAAAATGAAAGTAGGGGTTAAACCCCGAAATCATAGGTCAAAACCCCCCTGTGTTACAAAATCCACCTTAGGTTCGCAAAAGCGAACCCCGCAAAAGTGCGGACCTTCGCTTTCGTGAACCGGGATTCGATTTCGCGAACATCACGATCGTGACACATGGTTCGCTAAAGTGAACCCCGCCTAACAGAGACCATTCGAAAGTGAAGAACCATTCGCAAAAATGAAGCACCCTTCGCGAAAGCGAAGCACACTAGCACAAAAAAAACAATCAACTCTCAAAACATAGAAGGACCCCTGGGTTCATTCGGAACCCCGTGAACACAAATGAGATATGCAAATTAATTATACTTGATGTTTCAAACTCAATGAAACCGTCAAAATATTAATTTGAGGTCTCCTCGACCCTACATCCATGAAAACCACAAGAAACTAACTTGACGCCTAAAAGGGGCTAAAACAAGCTCGGGACCTCTCAAAAATCAACCAAGATCACACCTAGGCCTAAAATCATCCCTAGAATCCAATGAAACTCTCAAATTCTGATCCGAGCTCCCGAACCTCAAATATTGACCAACGTCAACCCAAAGGCTAAAATTTCACAAATTCATAACTTAGGGCCTCAAATCCCCAAAGAGACTCTGAATTAAAAACCACTACTCTCACAGATAAGATTTCACATTTCGGGATCGATGGAATTGGCGAATGAAATTCTGACACTCGAAAGTCCAAAAGACATCGAAAACCACTTTCTTGACAATTTTGCCTTTTGACCTTATAACTTACCAAATTCTAAACTTTTTACTTAAAGCTTGGAAACAAAATTTCAAAACTCAATTATAGAAGACTCGGAGTCAAAATCGAGAGGGGAAAATGATAAATTTCACAAAGAAAAATTAAAAATGACCACCTGAATCATTACAGTTGATAATAGGGGGCTTGTGCATAGTGTATTGGTTGAGACCTTATATGTTTGTTAAAATGATTTATAATAATTTGATGATGAGGGGATTTGAGTCATGGTAGTTTAGTAAGAGTCTTGCAAGTGATTTACTAAATTTGTCAATAACCTAGATGTTGGCATGAAGGAGAGTAGTAGACTGATTAACAGAATTAGTAATGGTCTTGTATTTGAAAATTCTCATGTAACAAAAGGCCCAGGTTATGATGAATGATCTGGATGGTGAAGTTAATAGCGAAAGGAGGTGGAGTGACTTGATGTGAACGTATTAGTTCCAAAGTAGATCTACTCATAGTATGGGTGGCGATTAGTGTGGAGTGGGTCCTATAGTATCTCTAACTTTATGTTTCTTTGATTTATTGCATGATATTATGTGGTGGATTCGATCGATCAATGTGTGTATCAATACGTCTTTTTTGTATTAATATTACTTTTACTAAACCACTTGACTGGTTGCAAGATTAATGATGTTTCTTAGGTGAAGATGAAAATGATCTCTCATAACTTCTACCTCTCTTTCCTTATGGTGGGAGTCGTATCTTATTATTTTAAATCTTGTCAATTCTTAGAAGCTCTTGTACTTGTATACACTAATTCTTGAGGAGGGGGGAGGGTTCAATTTATCTCCTTATCAAAGTACTTTGTTACCAAAGTTTGGAGTTATTATGCATTTACAATAAGGTGTTTAAGTTATATTCTTTTCATTGCCGCATGTTGTTATTCAGTTGGGGGTTAAGGGCTCTTCTAAGGTTGGGCATCGGACCGAGATGTACCTGTACAGGTCCAGTACCATTCCATCCGTTCCGGTCCGGTAGTCTACGTGACGGAACGGGACACCGTGAATTGGTACTCGGGACGGGACGGAATCGATTATTCATCTTATTAATCCCAATTCGGTTGATCCCGGTAAATTTTGATTCCGATCCGATAACCCAGTTAATTATTTTTTATTAATTAATTTATATTTTATAATTTATAAATTAAAAAAATAAGGCTGAAAAGCCTTTGAAGCTTTGACCTTTCGTCCTTTGACTCCTTTCCCACCGCCCCAAGCGGCAACTTTTTCTGAAAAGATGTCTATCGGCCTGCCCCAAGTCCCTCGTCCCTCGTCCCAACAGCAATATTTTTCAACGTCTCCATTCTCCAACTCTCCATTTCAACTACAATATTTTCTAACACATAATTACAAATTTCTAAAAACTATATATACTCCCTCTCTTTATATTTTTAATTACAATTTACATATTTACAGTAACAATTAACAATTATTAATTTCGCTCAATTCTCATTTTTCTCAAAGTTTGGAGGAGGAATCTTCTTCAAACTTCAAGTTTCGACATTAATTTTTCAATTTCGTTTATAATCATTTTGTTCATTACACTAACGTTTCGTAACTTCGTTCCACTCTCTAATCTTATAATTATTTTTTGTATTTATTATTTGTAAGTTGTTCTTATTATATTTTATTTGTTCTTGTTAAATTTCGTATTTTATAATTTATAATTTTATGTCATGGAGTCTTCTAAAAAAAGTGGTAAATGTAAAATAGGTGTTGCGGAAGGAGTAAGAAATATGCTTATAAGAACTAATAAATGTTCTAGTTCTTCTAAATCTAAATTCCTCTTGTTAGAGATGAATTTACGCATGTGAATGAAACTAGTTTTTCTCGTCCCGGTCTTATAGAATTTAATTCAGATACTCCTATAATTTCCCATGAGCTTTATGAAAGACATTATGGTAATTATCAAGAAAATGAAGAAGTAGAAATTGATGAAGATGAAGAAGTAGATTTAGATGATACACCGACTAGTCCCGACCTCAATAGTATTAAAGTTCCACCTCAGGAGGACAATCCTCCAGTTGGAACTAGTCGCCCTCCTATTATTCCAACTAGGGGTAAGACCAAGGTAGAACGTACTAAAAAATCACATGTGTGAAAATTTTGTTATTTGAATGATGAAAAAACTTTTAGTATATGTAATATTTGTAAAAAACAATTTAAATATACATCTGGTGGGAGTGGAGATTCAACGGGGGGGATTAAAAAGACATTTGATTCTAAAACATAAGAAAGAGTGGTTTGCATATTTATCTTCTCTTGGTGTTAATGAAGATTCTAGCGTTGGAGCATCGGTTAGAGGGTCAAATATGGTTCAAGGTGAATTAAATACCTTGAACCCAAGTGGTCCTCTTACACATAGAACTTATAATAAGGATTGTGATTGTTAAAAAATTGCTAAAATGGTTGTTGTTTGTGGTTTACCTTTTAGTTTTGGAGAACATCCAGGTTTTATTGCATATATCCGTGAGACATATAATTCTAGTTTTAATGGTTTATCAAGAGGCATGGTAAAAAGAGATATTTTGAATTTCAAGAAAAACATTGTCAATATTTGCGTGCCTATTTTGAAATAATGGATTGTAAACTTGTTGTTACCACTGATATGGGTCGTAGTTCTAATGGTTTTGATTATTTAACTGTTATTGCGCATTGGATTAATTATAATTGGAATTTACAAAAAAGAATTATCGGTTATAAAATTTGTCAACAGAAAAAACTGAGATGTATATTGCTATTACTGTGTTGGATATTTTAGATTTTTTCAGTCTTTGTGATAAAGTCATTAGTATTACTTTAGATAATGCTTCTGCTAATTTAAATGCTATTAATATGCTAGAACCTAGACTTTGTCCTATTAGTAAATATGATTTTCATGTTAGATGTGTTGCGCATATATTAAGTTTGGTTGTTAGTGATGGTGTGAAATTATTTGAAAATAGTTGTGAAAAATTTGATAATGCTTGTTTTTTTTTTAATATGCATAGTAGTAGTAGAATTAATCGATTTAAAGACCTTTGTAATGTATATCAACTTTCATTTAGAAAAGTTCCAAAGCATGTAAAAACTAAATGAAATTCCTTTTATGATATGCTTGAAGTTGCTTATGCATATAGAGAACCTATTACGATGCAATTTAATTCTCATAATGCTTATTTTGATTCAAAACTTAATGATATTGATTGGGAAGAAGTAAATGAACTTAGGATATTTTTGAAATCATTTATGATACTACTAATTTTTTTTCTGAAATGTATTATCCTACTATTTCTGAAATTTTAATACATGTATGTGAGATTTCATCTCTCTTTGCTGAATATAAAACAAATGAACTATTTGCAAATGCTATTGAAGCTATGATTTCAAAATTTAAGAAATATTTTTTTCTTATCCCTCAAATTTATTTAACTGCAATTCTTTTCAACCCTGAATATAAAGAATATGGTGCAAAAGCTTTAGTTGAATGCATTTATCAAAATTTAGATATTCAACCAGATGAAGAACCTGATTTGGTAATATGTCAAATTAATATAAAATTACTTGCTAAAGAAATGTATGATAATATTGTTCCTTAGACAATGTTGAAAATCCTCAAATGTCTATGCCTCAAGTAGGTGCCCATGGTAAAATGAAACATAAACTTAGTCTTGATTCTTCTAATAAATGTGAATTTGTTAAATATCTTAAATAGAGTTCAGATAATATTACAAACGAGGAAGGTATAACACAACTTCTAAACTAGTGGAGGGCTCATGGAACTCAAATTTCAAAACTTAGTAGGATGGTGAAGGACGTGCTTGCAATTCAAGGATCATCAGTAGCTTCGGAGGCAGCTTTCAGCGCGGCAAGATTTCAAATTGGTGACCACAGATATTCGTTAGCAGAAGATAGTTTGGAGATATCGATGTTGTTTAGAGATTGGATAAATGCTGAGAAGAGGAATCTAGGACTTCCAAAGTTAAGTAGTCAATATGAACTTTTCATAGATTCAGCCATTGGATATGGTAGTGACGACGGCATGGAACTTCAAGATCGTCAATGAGCTTTACCAAGACCAGTAGTTGATAACGGTCAATCTATAGCTGAGTTAGAGGAATGCTTTGTAGGACGATACCACTATTAGTATTACATTCGAGGCTTAGTTGAAACAGAACCCTTCCTAGAAGGTGGCTGCGTAAATTAGGCACTCTATTAATAGTTGTAAATTGTAATACAAATTTGAATAAATTGGATTGATATCTTTTTTAATTTGTGTCATTGTTATATACTTTTATTTTTATTTAATTTTTTAAGATTACAAACTTAAGTTATTTAAATTACAAGTTATAAGTATAACTTATAACATATTAATAAGTAATAACTTATAAACTTCAAAAGATTCAAATTCAAATCTTGAAAACTTAAGCTCAAATTTTATTTTTTAAAAAAACTTTATCAAACTTAACTTACAAACTTAATAAGTAAAAGTAAAAAAAAATTATCTTTAAAATAAACTTTAGTAAAATTACATTATAAATTTCAAAACTATTAAAATTTAAACTTAGAAAAATAAGAAAACATTCATATTTTCGTGATTCAAAATAACTAAAAAAATTATTATTTTTTGAAATATGTGTCGTCCCATCCCGGTCCGGTCCGGTATATAGTGAGACAGGACGGAACCGAATATTCATCCCGATAATCTCGGTCCGGTTCATCCCAGTACTGATCAACAAACCAGTCAACCTGTCCCGTTCGATCCGGTGCCCAGCCTTAGGCTCTTCTATCTAGGTGTTACAATAGGTATTTGTACGACTCAATGGATTGGATTGTGACATTATTAAACATGTCATGTCATATAATATGTTTGATATATTGTGAATATTCATATACTAGGTTAGCAGTATACTATGATTCAACAATAATCACAATATATTATAATTTTGTATATTATTAAACGTGGTATATCATATGGAGTGATATACTTGGTATTTTATGAATATTCTTTTATGTATCAACAACCACAATGTATCATGATAATAGTAATCATGGTATAGTACACAATTTACTTGGTATATTATGAATAACATTTAACATATTAATTCAACAATTATGGTACAAGAAAAAATATCTGATATATATCAATTGTATATTATGAATATTGTTTCGCATACAAATCATAGTATATCATAGTTTAACAGTATTTTATGATATAATATACAGCATCATTGATATACATTGAGAAAATTAAATTAAATGATCATTTTATTAAAAAAAAATATTTAAAATAATTCGTTTATTATTATTTAATGCGTAAATTGGCTATTCGTTTATTTATTATCTACTCAATGTATTTTACGAAATTTTATTTTCTTCTTTGAGTGACGCAATGTGGGAAGAAACAAGAATAAGGGCAAGGTTGCCACATTTTTCATATTACTTCGTGAAATTGCAATTGAATTTTATTCTATTATTGTTTAGAGTTTTTTCACTCAAAATTGCTGAAAATTGTCTTGTTCATTTAGTTCTTAATGTTCAAGTAAAATCTTACGATCAAGAAATGCAAAGATAAGGGGAATGGTTAGTGATGAGGGCATAGGACAGAGAAAGTTCCTTCTCACTCTTTTGAATCCCAGGGATTGCCTCAGGGAAGAGGCCAGTCCCTGAAAAAGCCATCTCGATTGGTATCATTCAAATGCGAATATAGGCCTGATTGAAGCATAAAAGTGAAATAATAATAATGAGAGGCTTTTGTCCGTTGATGGTCTTGGACACTCTTTAGTTATTTTTATTAGAAAAGTAGCATGAAAGAATAAGAAAGAAAGAACATGGAAAAAAGGGAACCATTCGCCTTTGAAAATTTTTGAAGATAAAAGTTTCAAAATTTGACATGCCGCAAATATGAAGCGATTCTATTATATTAAAAGAATCAAAATATTAAAAAAATTTATTTAAAATTTGGAATTATTTAGAGAAGATTTGAGTTAGTTTGGATCTTAAAATGGGCTAACTTCAAATACACACAATAAAGCAATTAGTTTATAACAAATATAGTCATGTTTTATTTACGTAAAAAAATAAATAGCTAAAAGTCATAGGAAATATAGACTGACTATACATTATAGATTGTCAAAAGTCATAAAACTGACTACAACATAACTTACTCATACATGAGATATACATGACTATACATTATGATACACACAAAAAGCTGAATATATCTTAACTATACACAAAATATACACTGACTATACATAAAGTATGCACTGACTATTTACTCTCGATCAACTCAAAATAACCTTTAAATACTAGTCCTAAATTTTAGATATAAAATCCTCTCAGGTTTTGTTTTTCTTTTTTGAATTTCTACCTCCATCTTCACGATATTTTGACTTATTTTCCAACACAAATAATAATTGGTAACATTGTATTAACTAAGAAAAACAAAGAATTAATGGTTAATTTTTGGGGCTGCATGTTTTAACTTTGATGTCATTATTGTTGTGTGTTCCCTATGAAATGAATCTGATCAAGCATTGATATCTTGTTGTGTTTTCAATTTATTCCAAGCTTTTTTGATACACAATTTACTCGAAATGATTCTCAATTTGCGGTACGTTAAAGTTTAACGAAAAAAAAGGAGGAGGAGAAGAAAGAGCAACAACAGAAGAAGACAAATAAGGAGTAATGAGGAAGATGAAGAAGAAGGAAGTAGCAAAAGATGAAAAAGAAAACACAGATCATTTTTCTAAAAAAATTATAAAATTATGGCCAAATGGGACATTTTATGTAAATTCTAAAAAAATGGTAAACAAATGTTATGGACTGTTAGTTGGTGTAATTTTCTCTTTAAAAAAATCACATTTGTTTGCAATATATAAATATATAAATAATGTATATCAATGTATATACATCTTATGATTCATAGTTATACATCATATATATTATTTATACATAACTATTTATACTACATCGATACATTATATATACATATGACTACTTTTGTTGAATTTTTCTTTAGAGGAACTTTCACAAATAGCCACTATAATAAACTTAATTATGCTCCATAGTTATAGTTTGCATATTTACGGGTTGTAGCTATAGTTTAAGCTGCCTCAGTTGTATAATTCGCGGATTTGTATAATTCGCAGGTTTGTATAATTCGCGGGTACATTTGTATAATTCAGTTATTTTTGTATAAACTCGAAATAACAAATTTATACAATTACAAACATCAAAAGTGCAAATAGTTATACAAATTATATTATACAAATTCTGAATTATACAAAATTATACAAATTATATTATACAAATTCCGAATTATACAAATGCGCGAATTATACAAAACTAAAAAGCTGACCTGTGTAATTATAGGTAAAAGTAAGCTGTGAATTATAATTAAGGTAAACTATAGCTATATTAAGTAATTAACTAGTATATATTTGCTTATATGCGTAATTTTCCCTTTTCTTTATCACTTATACAGTTATGTAAGAAGCCCATACGTTTTGAGTATCATTTTATATATCAATAATCACAATATTTATGATATACTACACAATATACTGATATATTGTGAATATGTTTTCTATTCCGTTTATAGTAAATCATGATTCAATTGTATTTGTGGTACAATACACAATTCAGTGTTTCAAATTCAATAAATATATCAAGTCATCTCTCGATTTTATATGAAAGGGGGCCAATTTATATTAGTATAAAGGGAAGTCGAAAGTTAATTTTTTTAAATTTTGATTAAGGACATTACCTATATGCCTTGAGAAAAATAGTTTCTGTCATACCAATTACATTAGTTTTTTTAAGTGCAAGAATTATGAAATACTTACTGCATTATTAGTAAGAAATGTAAACTCTAATGTACTAAGTCTCTCATATTTTTAGATTGATCTGATGATGTACGATATCAATATGAGTTTTGGTCGAATGGTTGAAATCTTTCTATCTTTAATTAGATATTTCAAACTTTAGCCTTGATATAAAAAACGGAAAAGGCTCAAAAATACCCTTAAACTATTAGAAATAGCTCAGATTTACCCTTAAACTATATTCCGGCTCAAAACTATCCTTCCCGTCAAAGTATTGGGTCATACTTACCCTTCTAGTTAACAAAAGTATGTTAAGTGCTACGTGGACGCCACATAAGCGCCAAACATTTTCCACTTCCACGTAGTCTAATAAGATCCCTAATATCTAATTTTCCTCTCATTTCTCCAAAGATACGATTTCACCCATTTTCCCTAATTTTCCCCTCATTTCTCCATTTCCCTTAGAAACGATTTCACCCCCACCCCTTTCCCCTCATTTCGTAAGAAACGATTTCACAAATTTCTTCATTGAGACCACAATGACATCTTCTTGCATACGATTTTTCAAGTTAAGATTCCGACATTGTTTCGAAATCTATGTCAACTTCAAAATCCAGCCGCGAAATGAAGAAATCTGTGAAATCGTTTCTTAAGAAATGAGGAGAAAGGGGATGGGGCTGAAATAGTTTCTAAGGGAATTGGAGAAATGAGGGGAAAATTAGGGGAAATGGGTGAAATCATATCTTAAGAGAAATGAGGGGAAAATTACATATTAGTGATCTTATTAGTCTATGTGGAAGTGGGAAATGTTTGGCGCTTATGTGGCATCCATGTGGTACTTAACATACTTCTATTAACTAGAAGGGTAAGTGTGACACAATACTTTGACGGGAAGGGTAGTTTTGAGCTGAGATATAGTTTAAGGGTAAATCTGAGCTATTTCCGATAGTTTAGGAGTATTTTTGAGCCTTTTCCGTATAAAAAAAATATCATGCTAAGAGTGACACGCCCATAAATAGTCCTTACGAGGAACAAATTTGAATTAGTTTAACCCCTATCAAACACCAAAATAGGTAAAAAAAAAAAAAAGAAAGGAAGAAGATGTACAATAGTGACTACGAATAACAACATCTGTGGATACTTAATTAACTCATCAAAAGTTTAGCCTTTTTAATCGGGAAAAACTACGTGTATAAGCAAATATATACTAGTTAATTAATTAATATAGCTATAGTTTGCCTTAATTACAATTCACAACCTACTTTTAGTAATAATTACGCAGCTCAACTTTTTAGTTTTGTATAATTCGCACGTTTGCATAATTCAGAATTTGTATAACTTTTGTATAATTCAGAATTTGTATAATATAATTTGTATAATTGTTTACATTTCTGATGTTTGTGATTGTATAAATTCATTATTTCGAGTTTATACAAAAATAACTAAATTATACAAATGTACCCGCGAATTATACAAACCTGTGAATTATACAAACAAGACAACTTAAACTGTAGTTACAACCCGTAAATATGCAAACTATAACTATGAAACATAATTAAGTTTATTATAATGGTTATTTGCGAAAGTTCACATATATATATATATATATATTAGTTGAGTGCATCATTATATTTTCCACTTTCAAACCAACCACATAAACACAACCTTTATTGAGTAACTAGTGCTTGTTAATTTTTTTATCACAAACTTTAGCTAGATCAATTAACTTCTATAAACTTGATATTTGCATGGAGCTTAATGATTAGTTTACATTAGTGCATCAAAGAAAGTAAAAAAAGATAAGGCAGACTAAGGAGATTAAAAAAATCATTTCTAAACCCCCAAAAAAGTAAAATTGAAATGACAACAAGCACTGTTAGAATTTTGAAATGAACAAACTTGGGTCTTTAAGACTCAACAATGAAGTGGAGCCAAACTAATAAATGACCCTTCAATAAACTAAAAGAAGATATTAACATAATGATGCCTCTTAGAAGCAATTAAAATATATTATCTTGATATACTTCTATAATAAAAATATACTTAAAACTTTCTTTGATTCTATATTCAAAGATTTTAATTGTTTTTCAACACTTGCATAGACTTGTTCATGATTTCTCTTCCTTTTGAAGTTCCTTTTTAAGTGAATTTAACAATGGATTCCTCAAAGATAAACTTCATTAATGATACTTCAAAAAGTCATTAACGAAATGACTTATGCTTATAAAGATTGAATCTTTCAATTTTTCCTCTCATTATATATACTCACTCACATGCTATAAAAAGTAGCAGCTTTTTTTAATTATAATTATATGTATATACCTTGTGTTTGTTCTTCTTGACAAAAAATTATATATAGCAAATCTATTTCTATAATGCTATAGTGATATATTGACCATTTGGTGTTGTAGCTATACATATGCCTTCTCGGATTCAAGTTCATCTGGATACATATGTCAGGCGTTAGATAAATTAATAAATAGCATATGATTGTTTATAATAAACTATAGTAGAATAATCATTTCATAATCTAGCTAGCTAATGCAAATTACTTTAAACAAATACTACAATTCTCTAAAAAAAGAAGTGGTTTGAGATAGATTTTCTCATTAGTTTTATGTATATTCTCTAATTAAGATCTAAATAGTTTATTTTATTATATACACCGATCAGTGGATGAAATAGTTTCGGTTTTTTCTAAAAGATTGAGTTGTAAATATATATAAAAGATATTTGTATCGACGGCTTAATTTACTGAATGGATAGTCATGATCGGTAAGTCTATCAAACCAACACCCAAACTTTATCGTGCTTAGCTTACATGTTAGAGGGAGAAAAGTAGTGCTCTTCAAAATCGAATCAAAATTAATAATTCGAACTGAAAATAGTTATTGGTTTTATTAGTAATAGGTTATTGGTTTAGCAATTTTGATTTTTTTTTGTTATCGGGTTATCAGTTCTTAATGGTTTGAGGTTTTTTTTAACGGATTAAATGATAACCCAATAGTAAATTAAATAATTATATTTATACCATTTTGTATATAAAGTCTTTGACTTAGAGTTTGGTTTCCTACTTTTATTTTTAGTTGTCTCAAGCTCTTGGTTATTCTACAATGTAAAAGTGTTTGTTTTTTAGCAAGATGTAACTTGTGAACTCATGTGCATGGTTTATTTTGTTTGTACCTTGTTTCTAAGTGATTTTCAATGTTTTTTTGTGTCAAATCTTAACGGTTAAATTGATAACCGAACCGATAACGATCAATAATCGATAAACCAATAACCAATAAGCCAATATCTTAATGGTTCTATAACGGTTTAATTAGCACCTTTACAAACCGATAACCAATAAGACAAATCGATAAACTTCAAAATCGAACCGAACCAACTGATACGCAGCCCTAGAGAGGAGTGAGGCGAGCGAAATTTAAAGAGGAAGGAGAGAGGCGAGCGAGAGAGGGTAGAGAGTGGAGAGAGGTGACTTGTATTCGTCTATATTTCCCCGTTTCTTTTTTATATGATCGGCAGTGAGATTGGATCTCAGGACCTCTGCTTCCTCTAATACCATGATAAAGTGTGACGATCTCATCTAAAAACTTAAGCAATTAGAGAAAGCACACTTCTATTATATATTTAATTATATTCGCAACACTAAAAACTTAAGTTGTTACAGAAAGCACACTTTTTTTTTTAAATTATATCCTCAGCACCCTTCCAATTCCCCTTCCAAATTACGTACCTTAGGTCTTCGTAGATCCCCAACTATCATTTGCTAGGATTTACTAATCAGATTTTACTATATATTGATGAGCCTTAATGAACTAGACACATGCACTATCTTTGAAAAGGAAAAGAACAAGAAGAGTAAAATCAGGCTCTTTTTCAACAAATATTATTAGTTTGCTCTGCACTTGAATATTCAATGGTATGGAGAGATGATTCAAAGAACTAGCTCAAGCTGATTAGACAACATTAATATGGTGGAAGACAACTTTTGGTATTGCTCACTTTCTGCACTAGTGCTTCTTATTTCTTTCTTTGACCAGTACTAGAGAAATTAATCATTTATTATACACTCTTCGTCCACTTTCATATGTCCACTATATTACAATAGATGTCAATTTTTACTTGTTCCATTTAGAAAATCAAAAGATAATTTATCACTTAGTTCCTAATTTATATCTGTATAATTAATTATAGTCATATAATTGATCGCAATTTGCTTAATTATAATTGACTCATATATAGTAGTTTTTTGCAAACCTTAACTATATTGTCTCATGCATACTTTTACTTTCCACAATATCTATACATGTATCATGATTAGCCAATATACAATTGTATAATATAATGACATGTGAGCTAAAGTTTGTTATCATTTGCCAATATACAATTGTATCCAAGGATCTAAGAAGCCATTTTCTTTAAATTTGATAAATAATATTCTCATTGTTTGACTTTAGTGTAAAGATTATATATTTAACTTTTATTTTGTGATGAATACATAAAAATCTTTTTAAATTTTGGTGCATTAATTTTGTGTTCTTGTAACATTATCGCGCATGCACAAAAACTACTAGCCATGGTCTAACTTTTATTTCATAAAAAAATATAATTTGAATATGATGATGGGTCATTATCAGAAAAAAAAACAAATAATTTGGCATTGACATATCTTCAAATGATTGCCATGATAAGTTATAAGTCAATTATCTTCTTAGTGCAACAAAACTTTTTGGAAGTTTAATGATAGTATGCTAATCATCTTTTTTGTCTTAATTTGAATGATGTTCAATAGAGTTTCAATTTTTTTTATTTTTAATATTTTAATTTTGTAATGCTAGAGACACATGTAGCCACTTAACTTTGTTTCATGAGTCAATGAGAATTACCGACTATTAGGCATTTTATAACATCTTTTTTGTGCAAGCGTTGCGTAAGCTTGATGTACAATTTATAGTGTCTTTTTTTTTTTTTTTAGGTATACATATCTGATATTTGAAATTCACTGACTCAATTAATTAAAACAGTGTCAAGTAATTAAGTCCAATAAGGTGAAGATATTCTTAATATTAGGTATCGAACTTGAGACCTCCGATTAAAATTACAAAAAGAAAAAAAAAACAATCGTCTTACTACACTTCTTCATCATCATTTGTAGTGTATTAAAGCAAATAAAAATGGAAACTTCAAAAGATAAGTGTCGTTTTCTGTTAGATTTCTTTATCAATCTTTTTCTTTATTAAGTTGAACAGATATATGTACACTCAAATTTAGGGAAGGCTGCTTATTAAGCATTAGACCCTTTATTTATAGTAATCATACCAAACATGATCGCCAACTTACTTAATTAGGGTTATATTTTATAATCCTCATTAGTGATCTTTCTAGAAAACCTTGATTAAAATGTAAGCTGTTGCTTCATAATAATATTGTTGTAGGTTAGTTAAACAAACTCGATACTATTGACATAAATGTGCTACTGCTAAAAAATAAATTTTGGACCTAACTCAACTTCAAAAGTTATATTGCTTCAGAGGACGAGGAAGATTGTCCAAAACCATATAAAGAGATCACTCATCCCCTTTTCATGTGATGTAGCACTCTTCAACATCGCACCTTTGGTGGACAATTTACAATTTGATGTGGGGGTCCAACATCAGGTGAAACAAGAATTGAGATGAGTCCTGCTCTAATGCTACATTAAGAATAAGATCAATTTTAACCTAACTCAACTTCAAAAGTTAGTTGGACAAAAGAATTGTCCAAGATCATATAAGAAAACCATTCATCTCTTGTTCATTCGATTGAGACTCTTCAATAGCTACATACATACTATTATATACATATATATATATATACACACACTAATATAAAGATTAAAATTAGGACTACTTCTCCATCAAATAAATCTATTACCAAAAATGAGTTTTAAGGATGAAAATAAGTGGGCTCAAATGTTCAATAGACAATCAAAATGACTAAGTCACCACAAAACATCATCCTATATCACCTTAAGGTGGCCTTAGAATGTGTAACACTCATCACTAGCTATTAGCATATATGTTATATATATGTAATGTCACAAGTAAATTCTGAAGAAAATAATGAATTACGTGCAACTTTTGACTTACAATCTTCCAATAACATAAAAGAAGAATGAGATGTCATGGCAAACACATGATAGATACTCCATATACTATATTATAAAGGAATATATACCTCAAGGCCACTTAATTCAATCAAGTTTCTTGAAGAATGGAGGGGAGAGGTACCTACCTTTTTTGGGAAGCATTCTTCTTAAAGATCCCTTAATTCCAAATTCTATCAAAATTAAAGTGATTTAAAACCGAAAGTTACATCACAAAGGAATTGAAAAAGAGAAAAAAAAAAAGGTATATTATTATTGAGGGGAAAAATGGAATTAAAGAATTTGTGTCCGTACAACCAACAGGTTGCATATTCATGGATAGTTCAATTTTAAGAAACTTCCCCTAGGGCCCCTAAGGAAAATGTTTAGGGATTGTTTGGTACGAAGAAAGATGTTTTTCGAGAAAATAAGTGAAACTTTCCCTAGGGCCACTAATTATATTTATTTGAGTTTAAGGCACCTTAGATCAATTTAGGGCGTGTTTGATACGAAGGAAAATGTTTTCTTAGGATTATAGGTGACCAATTATTTACTTATTTTCTTGCGTTCGATATGTAAGCAAAAAATATTACTTGAAAAGCATTTGTATATAATTTAGACAAATGATATGGAAGGTGCGGGGGGGGGGGGGGGGGGG
>JAJOOR010015082.1:0-27742 GCA_036250505.1 Solanum acaule
TTTGATTGTAAAGGGTCGTGTCCCTACTTATGTTTTGCGACTGTGTCTAAGATGGCCATGTGAGACTTAGACTTCCGCTGTGTGTTTTTAAAGTTGTTTTAAGAAGTTTAAATGTGTGGATGTAAATAAGTTTTTTTTTTTTATTCCGCACTATTTTCATTATTGAATGCAATGAATGACTATGTGGCTTGTATAAGACCCCTTCGGGGTCGAGTACGCCTTGTTACGACTTGGGGGTGCTCCCGGGTCGTGACAGATGCAAATGGGACAAGTGTCAGTTTTCAAGTCAATGCATAAATCTATATCTTTATATGGAGGCATACCAGGCAAATTCGTAGGAAACACTTCCTTAAAACTCAGATACCACAGGAATAGACTCAATAGAGAGAGACTCAACCACAACACCCCGAACATGAACCAAATAAGCCAAACAACCCTGCCCTACTAGTTTCCTAGCCCGAATGGAGGATATGATCTTAGTTAGCTTAGGCTTGTACACCCATTCCCACTCTAATCTTTCCCTACCGGAGATCTCTAGAGTTACCGACTTAGTATTACAATTAAGCCCGGTATAATAGGGGGACAACCAAGTTATGCCTAAGATTATATCAAGTCAGTCTTATCCAACATAACCAAATCAACCCAAGTCTGAAAATCCCTAAACAGAACAGGACAAACACGATATACAAGGGTGACTATGACTGACTCTTCACTGGGGTAGAAATATGGATGGGGGCATCAAGTATATCACAAACCACATCAAATCCCAAGGCAATTGAACTAACACGTACGAATAAGTAGAACCCAGATCATACAAAGCAATAGCCATCCGGGCACAGACAAGAGTACCACTGCATCACACACCTCAAACTCGGTCTTGCCCAGAAAAGCATATAACTGAGTCCTGTCGTCTTGATAGGAAACCTCCTCGCCTGGCTGCACTGCTCCTCTACCTACATTACCATTTCCCCTACCTCCACGGATATGCCCAAGTTCACCACAATTTTAACACACCTTATACCTTATATTTGATTGTTGAACACTGAATTAGATCGCGTGGGTTAGTTCGGTTACGATTCGGGGTCCATAATTGTGACTAGGGGAAAACAGGGGAGATAGGGCTGAGATTCTATCTTGCCCTGTCCCGCTCTGACGGGAGAAATTCCGCACTGGTGGTCTCGCGTTGGCAAGATTATCCCGCCCTAGCGGCTCCGACGGAAACAGAACCCCTGCCAACAATTTCTGGGGTTTCTCTCTTTTCTATATTTCCCCTAGATTTCTGGCTATAACTAGGCATTTAAGAAAATCCCTTTAGCTAGGACAATCATTGTCTATCCCCCGATCAACCCAACGAAGTACGCACTTTAGAATCCTTTTACATCATTTCAACACTACCACACACATATCCCCAGGATACACCTAGACTCTCACACGGTTATCAGTTGGTCGCAACGCACGTCCAGATTTCTCGCTTACGAACCACATCGTAATTTATTTAGACCCTTGTACCTAATCTCGTGATGACTTTCTTTTCATAACAAGTTTCACGACACTCAAGCAGTTACAACTTGTAGACAAGTCCAAATTCTTTAATTAGTTCATTCCATAGACGACTATTACTGATAATCTATGCCTTATATGGCCCCTAAAGCCAGATACCAATTAGAACCTTCTCAGTTCCAATTAACTTGCTTGTGTCCCTTTAGCCGGGACTACGTCGTCTAGTTCACTTCGTTGAGATACCAATTGGAATCGGGAGATACCAATTGGACTCAGCTCGTACCACAAGCGACAATAGTAGCTACCGAGCCCCACAAAACTGCTACTTTCAATCATAGAACTTTATCGAACCCAATTTTTAACCGCCTCAACCTTTAACTGATGGTAACCAGACATTAAATCAATCTTAGAGAAAACTGATGCACCTTGCAATTGCTCAAAAAGGTCATCTATATGAGGCAATGTATACTTGTTCTGAATGGTGCCCTATTCAACTGTCGGTAGTCTATACACATCCTCTCTTGCTAGTGATGGAGTTACCGTTGTTGTTGCTCTAGCTCGGACCATAGAGTGAAGGAGGAAAGATACCAATTTGTATCACCCAGATACCAATTGGATCCAAGTCATAGCACGAAGGAGTAGAAATAAGTGAGTTTTTCCTAAAGTTCTAGAGCCTCTCGAAGAAAAGTACGGACGTCATCGTACCGTTCCGCAAGACTCTACTAGACTCGTTTTAGTACAATGAGATCAACGAACCTAGGGCTCTGATACCAACTTTGTCACGACCCAGACCGTCGTGATTGACACCTACACAAACCCTCCAGTGGGAGAACCATTGCTACAACCCAAACAAACAAATTTTCTGAAAAATAAGGCATTTAAAGATACAGAAGCAGATTTAAATGACTATAAAAATGGAGTCTCCATAAACTCCAAGGTTTTAACAAACAACTAACCAAATTAATGCGGAAGAACAACCCCTAGAACCTGAAAGTCATTGTACCAAAAATCTACTAACGACAAGTCTAAGAACAAGGAGTACAACCCCGAAACTAAACAAACACCTTAAACAAATAGTTTGAGTATGAAAAGAATGGATTTAAACAAGAGAGATCCATGGCAGCCTGAAAGAACTGGCTCACCCTTGAATTCGGTCACGATCAATAGTCACTTAGTTGAGGTCTATCAATAGCCGCCTGAAGATGCTCTGTACTCAACAAAGAACAAGCAAGTGCAGTATCAGTACACATCCACAGTGTACTGGTAGGATCACACGGCTATCCCAATAAGTGAAACACATGCAAGTAACCACAACATTAAAAAATAGGCATATATCGAACATACAATATTAATCATCTTTTCAGAATCAATGTAGCATCCCACATTCTCAATAATACACATTGGTTATCAATTTAGAGCAACATACAGTCTTCCAATATCAATCATCATTAGATGTGAACGTAATCATCACAAGTAGATACACAATACAATTCAATGGTCCTCTCATGGAACCCACACCCAAATTGTTAGCATACCGGAACGTGGTACCCAATCCAATGTTTATGCCGGAACGTGGCAACCAATCCCATGTTTATGCCGAAACATGGAAACCAATCCCATGTTTATGCTGAAATGTGGCAATCGATCCAAGTTAAGGTGTCGGAACGCAACATCTGATCCATTCAACAAACTACAATCACAATCACAATGTATATTCTTGCAATCATACAACAAAAGGTGATTTATGACATACAACTATTCAATTATCCTCATTTACGATTAGGGTGATCAATAATACAATATTCGCATACAGACATGCATTTTAATGAGCAATTACAAACATATATCACACCAACATGAAATCACAACCATCACTTACCTCGAATCCAAGTTTGAATCCCCTAAGAAACTTGAATCTTCCTTTCCGGATTTTCCATGCTTGTTCGTGGTCTAAAAATATACAATTAACGCAAGGGTCAACAAACAAAGGTCTAATTATCCGGATTATAAAAAACCCAATAACTCTAGACCAACCCAAGATCCTAATATCCAATTTAGGGCTTTTTCCACCATTACTTTCAGATCAAAACCCTTCCCCAATAATAATTACCCACGAATTTACATTCTATGGATCGAAAAATGGATCTGGAGAGTGAAAACCTTACCTTTAGCCTCAAGAATGGTGGAAAACTGTCAAGAAAACCCCTGGGGTCGTTCCTTAGCTCTCAAAGTCAAAAAGTGCAGAATAAAACATTTTTGGGGTTTATTTCTGACTTAAGTCGCGACTGTCCCACCCCAACCCGCCACAGTGTCCCCACCCAGGAGGGATAAATCCCGCCCAAGCAGCTTGCACGGAATCAGTGAGCAAAATTAAGAATTCCAAACCCCCATTTCACAACATGCCTTGATCCCATGACACTTAGAAAATATTCTTTCATGCTAAGATTAGTTTCTGAAGTTCTACTCACCCGAATTCAATTTCGTAAAGTCGTACGGGTTCCTTAACATCCTAGCTATCTAGTCATGTGATCAAAATCATAATTAGATCTCTCATTTGTTACCAGATTTCCCTAGACCTCATTGACTCCGATTTCGTCCAAATCTGGACTAGGCTAGGAAATCCAAAGTTACTACTCAAAAGTTTTTTGGCTCCAATTTTTTCCCCATTGACTTTTCTATAACGACGGGAACATGTCGTTACATATTTTAATTAGTAATAATTACATAATTGGTAATTATTACTAATTAGAATTAGAGTCATTTTGACATACTTACAAAAATAAAAAAAAGTATTAAATTCAGATACACAATAATGCATTTAATGAAACTTACTTTGTTCATGTCCATCGATTCATATTCAATCATTTTGTTCGCGACAAACAATTTACAATACAACGATTCACTTAAACTTCTAAATTATTCTTTTAGCTAGATAATTTTATATTCAAAACTTTCATTTAGAGCAAGTTCCAAAATCATAATAGAATTGAGATTTGATATAATTACACTCTTTGATATGTTTGTTAGATCAATTAAGTACTTGGCAAGAAAGGAGTTGGGTGTAATTGAAGGGTAGTAATTACACTTTTCGATTTCCAAAGGAAGGTTAGAAATTTGATGTAATTACACCATGTTAAAGCTTTTTTAAAATTCTTTTATTTCTTTTATTTATATTTGTAATTTTCTTTTTAATTTATTTTTTTATCTATTTTTTAGAAAAATAAGTTTTTGTTATTTCTAATATTTTCTAAAAATATTTTTTATTGCTTATATATTATTTCCTTCTCATTCTCAACCTTTACTTTTTTATGTGATTCTATTCAATTTTTCGTATTATCTATTTATTATTATTTTTTCATTAGCATAATATTGTTAGTAATTTAATTTTTAAATTAAGATAGAATTCATTGTATAATAAAGTTATAAACTTACGTTTTTTCTTTTAAATTTTATTTATGCACGTTAGGTTGAAATTTGACAAAAGCGTTATGTTAAATTTTTTTTTTTCGAACTTAGTACTTATGTTATATTTGTGGTTTCATTTGTTTTAATAGTTTTGACTTGATATTTCACATTGCAAGTCAATTATTTTTTTGTTAACTTGATAGATTACTTTTTTTGTCAAATGTTTTAATAATTTTATGACATTATATTTATAATATTAACATTTTTGGCAAACATGCATTTTATGATTTTCATAGAAATCTTGTACTTTTAGTTTTTATGATGAATTTAATTAAAATATTATACTAATTTGAAAAATATAAATCAATCATTTTTTATAATATTAATTAAGAACATATGTTTATTAATTAATATATTTTCAAAAGACAATATATACCATAAAGATTTAACTTAATATTATTTATAAATGCCCTTATTTGTTCAATAATTTTTTTTTAATTTTAGATAATTACTTTTATGTTAAAAATTTAATATAACTTTATTTCTTATGAATGGACTTGTGCAACCAAATAGTACACTTGTAATTAGAGTGTACTAGACAAATATACACCACATGACTCGAAACACTCGTGCCATGCATATGATGAGAAACTAATATATATAAAACATGAAATAAATTTCCAATAAAAATAAAACTCTTATTAAGATTTAATTTTAGATCACCTAACTTTATTGTGGAGTATCATTTTAGACAACAAAACCCATTTGATTTGATGGCCAGACATAACTACACATAACTACTGTTGTAGATCTGTGGCAGAGTAAAGAACCTAGATATATAAAAATAAAATATTCTGCCACTCCCTATTGTCTTTCTTCACCATGAAGATTTTCTTGTACATATTCCAGCAACAAAGGTGCCCCAATAATATAATTACCTGCAACTTGCAGAATCTAAACATCAAAGTTGGGAAACTTTAGCACAAAAAAGGGATATATGTATATAGATGGATAATAATAATAATAATAATAATAATAATTGGTGAAAGGGAGATATCCAAAAGAAGAACTTTTGTTTTTTCACTTGATGTTACCTACTTTATTATTATTTATTATTATTATTTTCTTATTTCCTTTTCAAAGGTGATCATGGGTCAAGATTTAATTTGCCTTTTCTTCTCAACTTTAGCTTTTTTTCCTCCGTGGGGGACCTCTCTAACAAAGTTGTCTTATATCAATCACACCATAAAGTTCTTTAATTTTGTATAGAGCAACCTTTTGAAGGCAACCTAAGAAATTATGCAACCTATTGAAGAATAAGATGTATGGAAGAATTATCGGAATGCGCTGTTTTATTTTGATCAAAATAAAGTGGATATGAACCTCTCTAACAAAGTTGTCTTATATCAATCATGCACGTATATTTTTAAGGTGATATGAACCTTTTTGGATAACTATGTATTCACTAGTTTGTACATTTAACATAGTGATCATTGGGGGTGATATCTCACCACTATAAATAGAGATATCATTCACTATATTTGTAGGACACACTTGAATAGAAGAAAAGTTCTCTCTTTCATCTATATTTATTCTCTTCTGCTCATTATACTTATATTGCTTTTAGTTACATTATATTATGTTATCAACACAAAGTTTCTACTTACAAAGGTATTATATTCTTATTTAATTCACTTATTCTTCTTATAATCTCATCATGTCGAATTTTATTCAAACTTTAGTTTGTGGCACTAGATATTTTTGGAAAAAATTACCTGTCATGGGTACTCGATGTTGAGATTCACTTAGATGCTAAAGATTTTGATGCCACAATTACTCGGGAAAATAAAGCATTGAGCCAAGACATGGTGAAGACTATGATTTTACTTCGTCATCATCTTGATGAGGGCCTGAAGATTGAATATGTGACGTTAAAAGATCCACTTGAACTGTGGACTGATTTGAAGGGGAGGTAGGACCATCTAAAGGTCATAGTATTGTCAAGAGCTCGTTATGAGTGGATGCACTTACAATTTCAATTTTTTAAGACCGTAATTGAATATTACTATGTTGTATTAAGGATAACCTCCCAATTGAAATTTTGTGGGGAGACTATTAAAGATGAGATGTTTGGAAATATACTTGCTACTTTCCATGCCTCAAATGGGATATTACAACAACAATATTGTGAAAGGGTTTTCAAAATACTCTGAACTGTTATCATGCCTTTTGGTGGCTGACCAACATAATGCCCTTTTAATGAGAAGAATTAGGCATAGACATGGGTTTGTTCATAAGTTCACAAGCTTTATTCATACCTCATGTTCATAAAAGTAGGCATAGACATGGGTTTATATGGAATCAATGAAAAAAATTATATAGTTGTATCAAATCATGCATAATAAATTTGAATACAAATAATTGAATCACAAGGAATTGAATCCATGGTGAATCATATGAAATCTTATGTGAATTTAGTGAAATCGATTGGAGAATTGAGTTTTCTTTTGGAACTGAATGAATGAAAGGGATCCACTAGTGAATTTCCACTTACCTTGACTATCAAATCACTAAGAATTCAAAGAGAGTGAGACCTTGAAGTTTGAAATCCTAAATTTAACCTTGAGAGCTCTTGAGAAAATTTGGAGAATAAGACTTGAGGGATTTTGGGAAATTGAGTAAATGAGAAGAATTAGGCTTAGTTGTGAGAGTGAACATGGATATAAGGGTAGTTATAGGGAAAAACATATTTTAGTGGTTAATTGGCTAGGAAAAGACTAAAATACCTTTAATTAAAAACTGTCACAAGACCCTACGACTTCAACCTACAGTCTGTAGGAACTTCTACGGACCATCCTGGCCAGCCGTTAAGCACTTATTGGGACTCAAAATCCTTAGCAAATTAAACAAACCCTTCCTATGGGTCGTATTCCTTTCTACGACTCATCGGGCCAATCCGTAGAACCCAAGTTCAAGTCCAAAATTCGACTAAGTCTAGATCACTCCTACGAACCACTTCTCCGGTCTATAGAACACCCTACAATTTGTCCTGGTTACTCATAGGTCAACCATCAAAGGCTTGAAATTTCCCAAATACTAATCAAATCCTATGATTGTCTTCCTAAGACCCGTAGAGCTTCCTACAGTACGTAAGTGTCTTCCATAAAACTCGTCTCAACAAAATTTCCTGTAACTTTTCAACCCAAACTCAACTTCCAATTTCTGAGGTTTTATATTACCGGAAGGATCAGATGGTTTTGTGGTATGTTGTGACAATTCATATATTGGTCTTGGTTGTGTTTTGATGCAACATCGGAAAGTTATCGCTTCTGCTTAAAGGCAATTGAATTTGTATAAAAAGAATTATCTGACACATGACTTAGAGTTAGCAGTAGTGGTTTTTACTTTAACGATTTGGAGATATTACCTATACGGTGTTCACGTGGATGTGTTTACCAACCACAAGAGCTTGAAATATGTATTCATCCAAAAGGACGCGAATCTTCCCTAAAGGAGATGCCGTGAGTTATTGAAATATTACGATATGAGTGTCCTTTATCATCCGGATAAAGGTAATGTGGTTATGGATTCTCTTAGTTAACTATCGATGGCTAGTGTTTCTCATGTTGAGGATAGTAAGAAAGAACTAGTTCGTGAGGTTCATACGCTATCTCGATTGGGTGTTTTCTTGGTTTATTCTAATGAGGGTGATGTGATTGTTCAGAAAGATTCAGAATTGTCTCTTCATTTGGATGTAAAGGCTAGGCAAGATCTTGATCCAATTTTAGTTGATTTAAAGAAGCCGGTTTATGAAAAACAATCATTGGGGATTTCTCCCGGGGGGATGGTTTCTATAATTACATAGGTTGGTTATGTGTTCCAAATGTTGATGAGTTAAGGAATCAAATTTGGTGGCAGCTTACAGTTATCAATATTCTATTCACTAGGTAGTCATTAAGATGTATTGTCAGTTGTGAGAGGTCTATTGGTGGAATAGGATGAAGAAAGATATCATGGAATTTGTAGCTAAGTGTCTTAATTGTCAACAAGTGAAAGTTAAGCATTAGAAACTGAGTGGTTTGGCTCAAGACATTAGCATTCCTACTTAGAAGTGGGAGGATTTGAATATGGACTTTATTACAGGCTTACCTCGTACTAGTAATCAGTTTGATTTGATTTGGGTTATTATGGACCAAATGACTATGTCGGCTTATTTCCTCCACGTGAACACTTCATTTTCAGCCAAAGATTATGCTAAGCTTTATATTCGGGAGATGGTGAGGTTGCATGGGGTTACTTTATCCATTATCTTTGATGTGGTACTCAGTTTGTGTCACATTTTTGGAGGTTTTTCCAAAAGGGTCTTGGTACTCAAGTGAGGCATTGTACAAATTTTCATGCTTAGACCAATGGACAAACTTGTGTGATTGACTTTAAGGGTAATTGGGATAATCCTTTGCCTTTGATCGAGTTTTTTTGTTATAATAATAGTTATCACTGAAGTATCCAAACGGCTCCATTTGAGGCTCTCTATGGGAGGAGGTGTAGGTCTTCTATTGGTTGGTTTGAAGTTGATGAGGTTGCTTTGATAGGGTCCGAGTTAGTGCATGAGGCTATGGAGAAGGTTCATCTTATTAGAGAGAGGTTCAAAATGGCTCAAAGTAAAAATAAATCCTATGTCAATGTTAGACAAACAAATATTGAATTCATTTTGGATGATTGGGTTTACTTGAAAATCTTTCCCATGACGGGTGAGATGAGGTTTGGAAAAAAGGGAAGTTTAGTTCCTGTTATTTGGCCCATAAAATATCTTGAGGTGTATTTACAAAGTGGCCTATGAATTGGAGCTACCTTTTGATTTGGCATTGGTACATCTAGTATTCCATGACTCTTTGTTTAAAAATTGTGTCAGAGATCCAATGTATATTGTGCCATTGGAAATTTTAGGAGTTATGGAAAGTCTTTTTTATGAAGAGATTCTTGTTGAGACTTTAGATCATCAAGTTCGAAAGTTGAGAATTAAAGAATTTTCTTTCGTAAAATTTCTATGGAGGAATAAATTATTTTAGGGTGCTACTTGAGAATCCAAAGTCTATATGATGTCCAAGTATCCTCATCTCTTTTACTCCACTCCCATTCTAGTTTGAGGTATTTAATTCATCATGGTTCACTCTTTCAGAGTCATGTGTTTTAGTAATTCTCATATTTCCATATGCATACATGTTCATGAAAAACTTGATTTTTTGAGTTATGATTTAGCTTGGAGTTGATTACTCCTTGATTATGTGCATTTTCATGTAAAGTGCATTTTTGTTGGGTTGATTATAACTCTCTCCGTACACTATTCATGCTAACTTGAGTCCCATTCAAGGATGAATGTTCCCAAAGGGAAGATTTTGTAACACTTCAAAAGTTGGAAGTTGAGTTTGGATAGAAAAGTTTCAGAAATTGTATTGGTTCTTGGTTCTTCGAGTAAACCTACGGACGTAGGAAGTCCTATATGTAATAGAAAGGTTGTCGGTGGAACTAAGTGAGTTTTTGGAAAATGTCAAGTCTCTAATGATGGTCTAGGGATGAACAGGATTGGTCGTGATAATGTGTACGGGCTGTACGAAGAGCCCGTAGAGTTGGTTCAAACTTAGTGGAATTTGGATTTGAAGTTGATTTCTATGGAAGAGGTTTACGAGGCATAGAATGTTTGACGGGCCATAGGGAGGTCTTGTGGAAATTGATTTGGAATCTTGAGTCTCAATACGTGTTCTAACTAGTTCCTATGGATCGTATGTGAAAGTCGTAGTGTCTTCCTGCTGTTTTTAATTAGGGATGTTTTGGTCTTTCATACCCGTTTAACCCCTAAACTTTGTCTTTTTACCCTATAACTGTCCCTATAACGGATCTTACCTCTAATTCAATTTCACACAATTATCGATGGTTTCATGATATTCTTCACGGGTCTAATTTATTATGATTCAATTGTTATTACTTGATCTTATTATGCTTGATTTTACATCAATTATATGTTTTCTCATTGATTTCATATGGACTCATGCTTTATACTTGATTATGACTATGAACTTATGAACTTCAATTTATGAATTGATTATGAATTCATGCATGTTTCATGAAATTGATTATTTATGACTAAAGAATGTTTTAAGGTGAAATGTCAATGATTTATGAAAGGTTTTCTCACATTTGAAAAGAATCATGAGTTAGATACTTAGAAAGGTAAGTGTTCAGTATGAACATTTTATAAAATCATGATTTTGAAAGGAGATATTCTAATATGAACTTATAATTGGATTGGTAGTCATTAAATTGTTTTCTTTCCAAGTATTTTGATAAGATCATGAATATGTCTTTTCCATTGGAATTGACTTAGCAGTGAGATGTCTTTGGAATTGAGGATATACTGTTAAGAGAGGGGTCGTCTTTAGTAGCAGTTCCCTTGTCCCAAACTACGTGCCCCTGTAGGATTGTCTTAAATGGCCTTGCTAGTGGATCCACCTTAGAAATATGCATGATACAGAGTTCTACCTTGGGAAGTAGACCCTCTCTTTTTGGTGTGAGGGTTACACCGAATTCTATGCACATGGTCTTGTTGTTGGATAACTGTAAATATCCCAAAAGTCAACTATATATTCTTCAAAGGTATTTTCAAATCTTTCCTATGGTTTTCAAAGTATGCATTTACCTTATTCATGACTTATTATTTCTCTCTAAAGGTTTTTATTACGTTTCACATGGTCATACATATCTTATTTATGTCACAACCCAATGTACACCCTAGACGTGACATGATGAAAATGATCTCGAGAGACCCTAAACAAGCCACCTAATGTAAGAATGATGTAATGAATTACAATTCAATAGATATAGTCAATATAAGTCTCAAATCATAGAATGACATAAAAGAAAATCAATAGAGTACACTAGAAATATGCGGAATAGTACTAAGTTTGACATAAGCCTTCTACTATCACAGATGTTACTAGGACAAACCCCTAAGTCACAAACATAATCTGATACAAGAAAATATTGAAAAACTCAATAAACTGTCCATGGCTTTTCCCTCGAATTATGAGGACTCACCAATCCAAAGTTCTAGTAAAGCAATCAAAGCTAGTCACAAGCGGGAGGAATAACATCGGACCTCATATTATGAGACAATATAGGGAAAAATAAGGATTAGTACTACGAATGTACGAATTATGGGAATTGAAGAAAAACGTAAAACATGATGCAAGAGGAATTAATTAGTAAAACGTAATGAAAGCTTTTAAAAGAAATCATAAATCATATATAGGTCAATGCATACTATAACCATTTTACAAGCTTTCATAAAACCTTTTAAGAAAACATAGTTCATTTGTGGGGTATTACCGTTTAATCGACATAGACCATGTGAGTAATAACATGGAATATAGTGTCTTCCCCACACCAAAAAGAGGTTTTCCTATTGACGTACCGCGAATATATGGTACTTTTGATGCTTAAACTTGGAGTTTTGCATGTGTCTTAAGCATTTGTTAGTAGATGTGATGTGGTTTTTCTGGGGGTTTTGCAGGAAAGAGATTTAGGGGCAGTTGATACTGAAATATTGCAGCATCAATAATTCTTGGTGATCGACGACTCGACCTACGAGCCATAGGTAGGAGTAGTAGTTAAAATACTGATTTCATGAGCTAAGTGTAAAACGACGGAGACTACTGATGAGCCATACATATGAGTTGTAGAAATATTCTGTGATGTTGAGTTCCAGTGATCGGGTGACGAATTGATAGGACGGGCTGTAAAAAGATCTATGAATTATAGGTCATTCCCATATATGATGCTACTTAAGTGAAGGACTGACTGGTGACTGATGGAGGCAACCTATGAACCGTAGGAGGACCTACGAGTTGTAGGTGCCAAACTGTAGACTACACTACCCAAGCCAATTTTCCTTAGTTTTTCTTGTCCTACTTTATTTAGGATTTGGTTTCTATAAATATTAATTTTCTTTTTCATTTTTGGGTGGTTAGACGTTTTGAGATACATACTTTTGGCTTTGAGAATTTACTTGCAAACATTTTGTGCAATTGATTCTTGAAGTGTTGGTTTATAATATTGCTTTTTGTTCATCAATTGAAGATTCCAGATTTCATCTACTTTAATTGTAATCATGATTTATTCTATTAACATTTTTATGAATTGTGATCACCCAAGCATGAGTAGCTAAATCCATAACTAGGGTTGTGGGAACCATGAGTAATTAACAACCTAAAACTAATAACTAAGTAATTCTGGAATAGTGTTTATGCATGTATTGTTAATATCTTCATTTTGAATGATTTTAAATGACACGCAACATTACAACTCACCTCATTCCTAATTACCTGAAGAAGTAATGAATGAGAAAGAGATTAAATAAAAGCGATTTAGCATTGATAATTCGCTATCTAATAGCCTAAACCAAATATGTGAGGGCTAATCTTGGGTCAAGGGTAAGGGTTAGTAAAGCATACACCCGTAATAACATGGAGTCCGGTGTCTTCCTCACACCAAAAAGAGGTTATCCTACTTGCCAAGGTAAGGACCATATCATGTATCTTAGGTGGATCCACTAGCTATGTCTTTCCAAGACAAATCCTACTGGGACACGCAGTTAGGGAGAAAAATAAAACTTCTAAAGCCCTAACCTCTACTAACGGGAGAGCCTCTCGGTGCTAAGTAAATACCAACGGGAAAGGCATAATCATAATCATATCAAAGTACTTGGAAAGGCACAATTAAGACTACCAATACAATTATAATCCATAATAGAGTAGCTAATAGACACTTACCTTTCTAAGAATCTAAATCATGACTTCATTCATCTGTGAGAAAACCTTTCACAAATTGTTGATACTTATATCAAAAGCATCCTTAGTTCATAAGTCGTCCTTTTCATAGAACTTGCATAACTTTCATAATCATAATTTATAAGTTCATAAGCATGACTCGTAATTCATGTTCATAAAGTAGACATAGGCATGGGTCCATATGAAATTAATTGAAGATTGATATAATTCAATCAAATGATGCATACTAAGATTAAATAGAGAATTGAATCATAACAAATTGGACCCATGAAGAATAACATGAAACCCTAATAGAATTTGGGTGAAATCAATTTCGGAAATTGAGATTCTTTTGGAACCTAATGGATGAAAGATATCCATTGGCAAATTTTCACATACGTTAATAGTAAAAGACAAAAAGAAATGAATAATGAGACCTTGAAGCTCTTGAAACCCTAACCTTCACCTTGAGTATTCTTGAGAGAAAATTGGAGAAGAAGGCTTGAGGGATTTTGGAGAATTGAGTGAAAGAGGGGATTTAGGCTTAGTCTTAGAAGTAAAAACGGTTATAGGGGTAGGTATTGGAAAAAAATGACATAGTTTAGTGTTTAATTGGGTAGAAAAAGACCAAAACACCATTAATTAAAAACTGTCGGACTGGTAAACATTTTGGACCTAGGATTCATAGGACTTTCTACGGACCTTCCTAGTCAATCGTAGAACCTGTTACTAGGGCTTAATATTCTGAAGAATTCCTATTGTTCGTTGCAACAGACCATCGAAAACTATACAGTCCGTAGACCCTCTTTCATAGAGTCCAAGTTTAAGCAAAATTTCACCATGTCTGGATCACTTCTACGAATTTCTTCTACGATCTGTAGACCATATTACAACTCGTCATGTTCATTCATAGGTCAACTATTGGGACTTGAAATTTTCCAATTCCTTAAGGTCATTTCTACGACATCCTTCTATGGATTGTAGACCCTTCTATGGTCCATAGACTTGCTCTGTAGAAACTTGCATCGGATCAGTTTCCTGCAACTTTTCAACCAAAACTCAACTTCTAATTTCTGAGGTGTTACAATATCACCCCCCCTCCCTTTGAAAAATAAAATATGGAGAACCAACAATCAAACATGAATGTAAATTTTAGAAAAATGCACATAAACAAGAAGAATTCACTCCAAGTTAAATCATAAGAAAAAAAATCAAGTTTTCATGAACATACATGCATATGGAAACATGAGAATGACTAAAATGCGTGAATCTAAAAGAATGAACCATGATGAACTTATACCTCAAGCTAGAACAAGAGCGGAGGGACTTATATGAGGATACTTGGACATCATATGAGCTTCGGCTTTCCAAGTAGCACCCTTAACTAATTAGTTCCTCCAAAGACCTTTCACGAAAGCAACTTCTTTATTTCTCAATTTCTGAACTTTATGGTCTCAAATCTCAATCAAAACCTCTTCATACTAAGGACTTTTCTTAACTCCCAAACTTTCCAATGGCACTATCGACGTCGGATCTCCAACATACTTTTTCCAGAAAAGAGACAAGGAATACCAGATGTAGCGATGCTAAGATGGTTGGTAACTCTAATTCATTAGCAAAATTTCCAATACTCCTGAAAATTAGATATGAGCCCATATATCGGGGACTAAGCTTTCCTTTCTTTTCAAATCTCATCACACCCTTTATGGGTGATATTTTCAAGTAAACCCAATCATAAACATCAAATTGAAGCTCTCTTCTTCTAACATCGACATAAGACTTATGTCGAATTTTGGTTGTTTTCCACCTTTGTCAAATAAGTCAAACCTTTTCCATAGCTTCATGCACTAACTCATGCATTATCAAAAAGACCTCACCAACTTCAAACCAACCAATAGGAGACATATGCCTCCTACCATAGAGAGTCTTTAATAGAGCTATTTGGATACATGAGTGATAACTATTATTACATGAAAACTCAATTAAAGGCAAATGATCATCTCAATTACCCTTGAAGTCAATCACGCAAGCTCTTAACATATCTTCCAAAGTTTGAATAGTATGCTCGGCTTACACATTGGTCTAAGGATGAAAAGTCATGCTAAGATTCATTTGAGTACCAAGACCCTTTAGGAACGACTTCAAAAACTGAGCTTTAAATTGATTACCACGATCGGAGATAGTGGACATGGGAACTCCATGCAAGAATACCATTTCGTGAATATAAAGCTTGGCATGCTCTTCAACTGAGAGTAAGTCTTCACGGGAAAGAAACATGCCCACTTTGTCATTTATCCACAATAACCTAAATCGAGTGAAACTTGCGACGAGTAAGAGGTAAACCCATATTGAAGTCCATATTCAATTTATCAAACTTCCAAGTAGGAATGCTAATGTCTTGAGTCAAACCACCCGGTTTTAGATGCTCAAATTTCAATTTTTGACAATTAGAACATTTAGCTACAGACTGTGCAATATCATTTTCCATCCCATTCAACCAATAGACCTAAAGAAAATCACAGTACATCTAGATGGCTTCTGAGTGAATAGATAACCGAGAACTATGAGCTTTCATTAAAAATTGATTTCTTAACTCATCGTCTTTTGGAACATATAACCGACCTTGGTATCAAAGGACACCATCTCCACCTTGAAAGAAAGCCTCAATGGATTTTTTATAAACCGACTTCTTAAAATCAGCCATAACCGGAACAAGATCTTCCTTAGCTTTTACATCCGATACAAGAGAGGATTCCAAACTATTTTGAACAGCTACACCACGTCCTTCTGAGTGAACACATACTTCATGATCTTGTGGTCGGTAACACATCCACTGGAACATTATATAAGTAATGTCTCCAAATCTTTCAAAACAAAAACCATTACTGCTAACTCCAAATCGTAAATCAGGTAATTCTTTTCATGCACCTTCAATTGCCTTGAAGCATAAGCGATGAATTTTCCATGTGGCATCAAAAAACAACCAAGATCAATCTGTAAAGCACCATAAAATTGCACAAAACCATCCAATCCTTCTGGTAATGTCATAATAGGGGCTGAAGTGAGTCTATCCTTTAACTCTTGGAAACTCTTCTCACGAGCTTCCAACAATAAAAAATTCACCTTCTTTTGAGTCAACTTCGTCAAAGGCAAGGCAATAGAGGAAAATCCTTCCACGAACCTTCTTTATTAACCAGCCAAACCCAAGAAACACCGAATATCTGAAGCAGATGAAGGTTTAGGCCAATTCTTAACTGCCTCAGTCTTCTTAGGATCAACTTGAATACCTTCATCAGTGACAATATGGCCAAGGAAATAATAAGCCTCAATCAAAACTCATATTTGCTAAACTTAGCATACAATTCCCGATCCTTGAGAATTTGCAACACAATCCTTAAATGCTCAACATGATCATCCTCACTTCGTGAGTAAATCAATATATCATCAATGAACACAATCACCAATATGTCAAGATGTTACTTGAAGACCCATTCATTAAGTCCATTAACACTGCCGGGGAATTAGTCAAACCAAAGGACATAACCAAACTCATAGTGACCATACAAAGTTTGGAAAACCATCTTCAGAATGTCACTTTCCCTTACCTTTAATTGGTGATACCCCGACCGAAGGTCAATCTCGGAAAAGAAACTCGCACCTTGGAGTTGATCAAACAAATCATTAATCCTTGGAATAGGATACTTATTATTTATAGTGATCTTATTCAATTGACGATAGTCAATGCACATACAAAGTGAACCATCCTTCTTTCGAACAAAAAACCTGGAGGACCTCATGGTGAGATACTCGATCTAATAAAACCCTTATCCAATAAGTCTTTCAATTGATCCTTTAGTTCCTTAAGTTCTGTCAGAGCCATACCTTAATGAGGAAGAGAGATAGGCTGCGTATCTGAAAGTAGGTCAACACCAAAGTCTATTTCCCTTTCGGGAGGAATACTAGGATAATCATCAAAAAACACTTTTAGAAACTCATTCACAATCAAAAGTAACTCAAAAATAGGGGTATTAGAGTTTGTATCTCTAACCCTAAAACAATGATAGATGCAACCCCTAGAAATCATTTTTAGCCTTTAAGCAAGATATGAAATGATCCTTAGGCGCAAAATTTCCCCCTTTCCATTTTAAGATAGGTTCGTTTAGAACCTGGAATGTGACCAATCGGGTCCTACAATCTGTAGAATCATAACTAGAGTGAAGCCAATCCACCCCAATAATGACATCAAAGTCTAACCTATCAAGCTCTACTAAGTCAACATTACTGACTCTATAAGAAACTTAAACCGGGCAATTTCTACAGGCTCGTTTGGCGACAATGGAACCACCAATAGGTATAGAGACAAACAAATACTAAAAGAATATTGGGACATAAATCAAATCTCATAGCCACATAAGGAGTCAAAAAAGAAAATATAGCACCCAGATCAAGCAAAGCATATACATCAAGATGAAATACTTTTAATTTACTGGTCACAACCTAGGGAACCCTCATGATCATGTCAAGTTTGAAGAGCGTAGAACCTGTTCTGACAAGGCGCACCCAAACCAGAACCAGGTGTTCTTGCCTAACATCTCTACCTTTAGTAGCGAGCAATGGACACTCTCATCTTGTGACCAGTGTTCCCACAACTATAGCAACCATCAATACATGCTAAGCATTTTTATGAGTGACTCTTGCCAGACTTTTGGCAAGCGAGAATAGAAGATCCATTTCCACCACCTCCTTGAGGCTTAGGGTTAAAAACCTATCCTTGTTGAGATTTGGATCTGTAACACTAGAAAAACTTTGACTATAGAACTTTTACCAAAATTGAGAACGACCATGCCCATTGGACATCGAATGAGAAAATTTACCATCACCAGTCCTTGACCTTTTTGACTTTCTAGACTTCTTTTTTAACTTCTCGTCTTCTATTTATGGGGGCATGCATCATCAAATGATAGATATTTATTTATTTAATAAACATGGTGGTACGACACTCTTTGACCACCATTTCAGACAAACCCAACACAAACTTGCTAATTCTTGCCTTAGAGTTGGCAACCATAGTTGGAGCACACTTAGCCAATTGAATAAACTTCAAAGTGTACTCCTTCACACTCATATTTATTTAACGAAGATTAATTAACTCAAGCTTATTTTCTTCCCTCATCTCAAGGGGAAAGAAACAATCAACAAAGGCCCCTTTTGAAATTTTCCCAATCAAGAGGACCTGAATCAATATCCATATCTTCCTTCCATTGCTTGAACATAACATGAGCAACACACTTGAGTTGCTAAGCATCCAATTCTGCCTTTTACACCATTGATTCTCCTATAATTTCTACTATCTTATAAATCTCATCAACAAACTCTTGAGGATCCTCTTCAACTTTTGATCCATGAAACTCTGAGGCATTCCTCCTAGTGAAGTCCCTCACCCTTATTACCACCATACCTACATTTTGGTTCAAGGGAGCCATGACCTTTTTATTTAGCTTGGGTTGTTATAGCCTAGAACAACACTTGGAAAGTAGCTTGAAATTTGGCATGAGACAGTTGCTCGGCCAAAGGATCGATCGACACTTGAGGAACCTCGGGATCTACATAATTAACCACATTCCTTATTACATTAGCTCTCCGAGGAGGCATATCCTGAAAAACACTGGACAAGAGTTAGGAGAAAGACATTTATAGAGAAACTTTATTGCACGACTTTAGAGTAGTGAAAGAAGTAAAGTTTCCTAAATGCTTTATAGCCTCCTATTCATAAATGTGGGGTGCTTCACACTCATGAACAAGACTCTACTCGATGCAGCTTGTTAGCTATCCTAGAATCTGTCTAAAACCTGATGCTCTGAATACCAAGTTTGTCACGACCCAAAGTACACCCTGGATGTGACATGACAAATAGGATCCCGAGAGACCCTAAAAAACCCACTTGACATTAGCATGTCATAATGAATTACAATTCAAGAGATATAAACAATATAAGTCTAAAATCATATAATGACATAAAACAAAATCAACAGAGTACATCAGAAATATGCGGAATACTACTAAGTCTGACATAAGCCTTCTAGTATTATAGATGTGACTAGGATAAATATCTAAGTCATGAACATAATGCGAAACAAAAAAAGACAATAAAGCTAACTAAACTGACTATGGCTTTGCCTTCGAATCATTAAGACTCACCAATCCAAAGTGCTAGTAGAGCAATTGAAGCTGACCATGAGCGGGAAGAGGAACGTCAAACCCTATATTATGAGGTAATATAGGTAAAAATATGCATTAGTACTATGAATGTACTAAGTATAGGGAAACACATAGAAACGTAAATCATGATAGCATGAGGAATTAAGATATAATATGCAAGACCAAGTAAAACGTAATAAAAGTTTTAAAAGAGATCATAAATAATATACAAGGTCAATGCATACTTATAACTGTTTCAGAAGCTTTCATAAAACCTTTGAAGAAAACAAAGTTCAATTGAGGGATATTTACCATATAACCTACAAAGACCATGTGAGTTATAACATGAAATCCAGTATCTTCCCCTCATCGAAAAGAGGTTGTCCTACTTGCCAAGGTAAAGACCATATCATCTATCTTAGGTGGATCCACTAGTTATGTCTTTCTAAGATTAATCTTATGGGGGCATGTAGCTAAGGATATTGCTTCAAGTGACCTATCCTCTACTAAGGGGAGAGTATCAATCTCAAACTCCTCTCGATGCTAAGTAAATCCTAATGGAAAAGTCATAACAATAATCATATAAAAGTACGTGGAAAGACACAATTAAAACTACCAATCTAATCATAAGTCATAATAAAGTAGCTCCTTTCAAGACAATGATTTTATAAACATTCATAATAGACACTTACCTTTCTAAGAATTTATATCATGATTTTATTTATATGTGCGAAAAACTTTCACAAATTGTTGATACATATCTCAAAAGCATCCTTAGTTCATAAGTCATCCTTTTCATAAAACATGCATAACTTTCATAATAATAAACCATAAGTTCATAAGCAAGATTCATAATTCATGTTCATAAAATAGAAATAGGCATGGGTTCATATGAAATCAATTGAAGAATCATGTAATTTAATAAAATCATGCAAAATAAGATTGAATATAAACAATTGAATCATAACAAATTGGACCCATGAAGAATAGCATGAAACACTAATAGAATTAGGTGAAATCCATTTAGAAGATTGAGAGTCTTTTGGAACCCAATGAGCGAAAGGGATCCATAAGTGAATTCCCATATACCTTGATAATCAAAGCCTAAAAGGAATAGAGAATGAGACCTTGAAGCTCTTGAAGCCCTAACCTTCACTTTGAGAGTTCTTGATAGAAAATTGGATAAGAAGGCTTGAGGGATTTAAGAAAATTGAATGACAGAGAGGATTCAAGCTTAGTCTTAGAGGTAAAAATTGTTATAGGGGTAGTTATAGGGAAAAATGATTTAGTTAGGGGTTAACGGGGTAGGAAAAGACCAAATTAACCTTGATTAAAAATTATTTGATAGGGTCTACGATTTGAACCTATGGTCTGTAGGACTTTGTATGGACCATCCTAGTCAACCGTAGAACCTGTTACCAGGGCTGAATATTCTTAACAATTCCTACTGGTCGTTCCTACAGACCGCTGACAACTCTAAGGTCCGTAAACTCCCTTCCTTAGAGTCAATAATTAAGAAAAATTTCACCAAGTCTGGATGACTTTTATGAATCCCTCCAACGACCTATAGTCCATATTACGACTTATCCTATTCATTCATAAGTCAACTATTGAGACTAGACCTTTTCAAATTTCTCAAGATCATTTCTACGACGCCCTTCTATGGATGGTAGACCCTTCTTTGGGTCATAGACTTGATCTGTAGAAACAGCCATCTGGTCAACCTAAACTCAACTTCCAATTTTTGAGGTGTTACAGTTTAAGTTCACTATATTTTCATGATTATATTTTATTGAATGCATTCCCCATATTTAAATGAATGATAGTACTAATGCATATTTGTTCCTATATTGTCTCATAATATAGGGACTGACACTCCTCCTCTAGGACGTAGTTAGTATCGGGATTGCTCTGCAGCTTTGTGTTTATTGGTGAGTCCTAATGGTTTGAGGACTAGGCCATTGATGATTTATTGCTTTTATTTTCTTTCCTATTTCAGACTTGTATGTGGTTCATGGGTTACGTCTCAACCACTCCAATGATGTTAAAAAGGCTATGTCAGAAACAATTTAGATTTCCAAACTTATGTTTCGGTCTTATGCTCATGCCAGACTCCCTATATTATCTAGACTTTACTTTCGAGACTTCATGCTACTATGTTGTACTCTCTTGTGTATTATCTTTCTTTTCATCATTCTTATGTCAAGTGTCATGTTTAGGGCCTATCGGGGTGTTATTCGCCATGTCACATCTAGGGCATACTTTGGGATGTGACAATATCTCAATACTATAAATAGATATATCATTCACCATTTGTAGGATACACTTAATTAGAAGAAAAGTTCTCTATTCCATCTATATTTCTCGTATGTTTCTCTTTATAATTATATTGTTTTGATATTAACTTTATAATACTTAAAAGTTATTGAAATCTAAGACAATATAGCTAAGTCATTCTACCATTATCACACTAGTCAAATTATTCACTCTTTAAGCCTAATTTATATATATATATATAAGTTAATTCTAAAGGTTAGTAATTTATTATTTTTATGAAGTAGTATGTAATATTTATATTTGATTCATTGCGAGAGAAGATAATGTAGATCACTGTCTTCATCTGAAACATGATATATTCTTTCTTCTTTCTTTTTTCTCAATATTCAAATAAAATTTATTTTAAGTACTGTCCTTTAATATATATATATATATATAGTAGAACAAAAAAATAGGGGGTATCAGTGGTAAAATAAATGGAATAAAAAGTCAAGAACAAAATCAATCTAGCTTTGAACTGCTCTTACTAATTGGTTGTTAGCAATAGGATAGACTACACATGCATTCAACCACTTGATGTTTTCTTTCTTGAAAATATTTTGTACAAGTGGATTTAGCCTATGCTGATATTCGATACTAGGTTTACAGTCTGTCATGAGTTTGATCTTCCTGAGAGCATATGCCTGGTGGAATACCTATAATGTCAGCAATGAACCATCCAATGGCCCCCTTGAACAACTTCTTCACAGATGTTAATGCCTCCACTTTCCCTTTGTCTATATCTACAACTATAATAAACGACAATATATTATTGGTTCCCAAGAAAATATACCACGAATGAGAAGGAAGAGCCTTAAGCTCTTACTTTGGCGGTTCCATAGTGGATGGTCTCGCTAGTGGTGTTGCCCTATTTTTCAAGTCCAAGTCTAGATTTTCCGAAGCATAACTATTGGTCCCCAAACAAATAGGTGCACCAATCATCTCCTCATACTCAATAATGTCTTCCCCATCAAAATTTCTGATCACGACAACAAGTGCTTCAACACCTAATCACTTCTCTATAGATACCTCCACTTGGGCCTCATCAACTAGATCAATTACTTAAACCACTCGCAAATCACTAGGGTGTTTCATCGACAGATGAACATTGAAAGTCACTTCTTCATTATTGAATGTAGAGTTCATATTTTTAGTTTACATATCAATCTAAGCATACCAGTGGCAAGGAATGGTTGTCCCAATATTATAAGGACCTCGAAGTCAACCTCACAATAAGAAATCACGAAGACTTGTAGACTATCACGACTCAAAATAGACCCTAGATGTGACATGGTAAATAGGAACCCGAGAGGCCCAAAATAAGCCACTTGACATGAACATGACACTATGAATCACAATAAGGCAATATAAAAAGAATCATGAGCTATAAGAAGTCTAAATCATAATATATCAGCATAAGAGAATCTCATATAACACTGAAAAATGTTGAAAAACATATTGACATAAGCCTTTACTAAACATAGATATGACTAGGACAAATCCCTAGCACACGAAATAAGTCTGAATAATGAAATGACCAAAAATAATAAAAGACTATAAATGGACATGTTATCGAACCATTAGGACTCACCTATCCAAAAGAAATGTTAAGCAATCCAATCTAGCCACGACCAGATGGAGGAACATCGGATCTTATAATATGAAAAACTATAGGCACATGAGTTATGTGTGTCAATACTTTGAATGTGTTATGTATGAGGAACTTTCTTAAATATAAACATGATAATATGAATGTTTTAAACATGATAGTTATTACCAAGTAAAACACTAGTCAAAGCATAATAAGCAAAACCATCAATCATGGGACAAATTCAATGCAACATTTAAAGTCATGTGGAAATTTAAATCATAATCATTGAGGAAGTCATAAAACCTTTGAAGAATAAAATATTTCTTTCTGGAATGTTTACCACTAACCGACATGCACCATATGAGCTATAACTTGGAATCCAGTCTCTTTTCCACACCGGAAAGAGATGTCCTACTTTGCCAAGGTAAGAACAATAAACTTATAACTTAGGTGGATCCACTAGCTAATTTCTTTCTATGAAAAGTCCTACGGGGCAAGGTAGTTATGGGATCAGGAGACTTCTACTAGAGACTCGACCTCTACTAACGAGATAACCTCCATCTCTAAGTCCTCTCGGTGCAAAGTAAAATTCCAAAGGAAAATAGAAATAGTCATATCATAATCGTAATACTCGGAAAGGTAAGAATCTAGTAATACTAGTCCAAATCATAAACTTCATATCATAGAATAGTTCAAAACCATAATTTTATCAGTTGTTCATAAAGACACTTATATAAGCATTATGTTTCATAATAAGAATACTGTAATTAGGAAGCAAACTTTAATAATTTGATACTTCATCTAAAAACATCCTTTATTCATAAAATCCTCAATTTTATGAGGCATGCCTAATTTCATAATCATAGCATACGTTTATAACATGGGTTCATATGAAATAAATTAGAAGACATGTAACTGAATCAAATTATGCATAATAATATCAAATAAATGTAAGTGAATCATAATTAATTGAACCCATGGAGAATGACATGAAACCCTAAAAACGTTGGGTAGAATTCAAAGGAGAAATTGAGTTTCTTTTGGGACTCTACGGATGAAAAAGATCCATTGATAAGGTTCCCACATACCTTGGGTAAGCAAAGCCCTAGTGATTGAAAAACAAACCTTTAACTTGAAGAAACCATAGAACCTTTCTTGAGCCTTGAGAGAGAATTTGAGAAAAAGACCTTTGAGAAAATTTTGAGGGTTAAGATTAAATGGGAGGGAATGGGTAGATTTTGAAGGGTAAAAGTAATTATTGGACTTATTTATAATGTTAAAACGACATAGTATAGGTGTAGTACGGATAGGAAAAGACTCAAATGACCTTGAAATAAAACTATTGAACAGTCTCTACAGTCCGTGCAACTTTATACGGACCGTACTGGTCGTCCATAGAACCAAGTACTAGGGACCAACTTTATGATGAAAACCACGAGACCCTTCCAATGGGTAGTGGAGCTTTCTACAACTAGTAGGTTCGTAGAACCCAATGACCAAAAATTCTTCATGTAAAAAATATTTCCCACTATTCTGATCTATGGCATGTGCAACCTTTAATAGGCCGTATAAACCTTCTGTAAAACTTGAGGTACCAAATACACCAAATCTGAATTCACCTTTTATAGGCACTTCCTACGACATATCAACTCTTCTATGGACCGTCTTGTTGGTTCATAGGAACTCCTAGGACTTTACATTTTCCAACTTTTCACAATTCATTCCAAAGCTGCCTTTTACGGACCGTAGAACATTCTACATACCGTAGTCAAGTCTGTATAAATAGGTACACACAACTTTTTCTGAAAATTTCTTTCCAAACTCAACTTACCAATTTCCAAGGGTTTACAAAATCTCCCCATGGGAACAATCGTCCTCTAATGGGACTCAAGCTAGCATGAATAGAGTAGGGAAAGAGATCTAATAGCCAACATAAATGTAAATCACATCAAAATGTACATAAACAAGGAGAAATCACTTGAAGCTAAGCCATAACTCAAAAATCAAGTTTTCATGAACATGAATACATGTGGAAACATGAGAATAACTAAAACGCGTGCATCTGAAAGAGTGAGCATGAGGGACTCAATACCTTAAGATAAAACAAGATCAGAGGGACATGAATGAGGCAACTTGGACATCATATCGACTTCAGCCTCCCAAATAACACATCAACTAATTGATTCTTCCAAAGAACCTTCACGGAAACAACTTCTTTGTTTCTAAACTTCTGTACTTAATGATCCAGGATTTCAATAGGAACCTTTTCATAAGAAAGACTTTCTTCACTCCAACACTTTCCTATAGTACAATAGACGTAAGATCACCAACACACTTATTTAGCAACAAGACATGCATCACCGGATACACTGATACCAAATTAGACGGGAAATCTAATTTATAGGCAACCTTGCCAAAATACCTAAAATTCAGATCTTATCACGCCTTTCATGGGTGAGATTTTCATGTAAACCTAATCATTTACATCGAATTCAGGCTCTCTCCTCTAATATCGACATAAGACTTTTGTCAACTTTGAGCCATTTCAATATTTCTCTAATAAGTCGAACCTTTTCCATATCCTCATGCACTAACTCAGGCCCTATCAAAGATACCTAACCAACTTCAAACCAACCAATAAGAGACTTACACCTCCTACCGTAGAGAGCCTCGAATGGAGCCATTTGGATACTTGTGTGATAACTATATTATAATAATCATACTCGATCAAAGACAAGTGATCATCTCAACTATCTGTGAAATTAATCACACAAGCTCTCAACATATCCTCCTAAGTCTAAATATTATGCTCGACTTGACCGTTGATCTAAGGATGAAAATTCATACTGAGCTTCACTTGAGTACCAAGACCTTTCTGAACAAACCAAAAAATTTAGAGGTAAATTGGGTACCTCGATTGGAGATAATGGATAAACACACCCCATGAAACCTCACCATTTGCCAAATATAAAGCTTAGCATAGTCTTTGGCTGAAAATAAAGTCATCACCAAAAGAAAATGAGACGACTTAGTCATTCGGTCCACAATAACCCAAATCAAATCAAACAATCAACGAGTATGAGGTAAAACTATAATAAGGTCCATATTCAAATTTTCCCACTTCCAAGTAGTAATGCTAATATCTTTAGTCAAACCTCCAAATTTTTGTTGTTCAACTTTCACTTACTAACAATAGGACACTTAATAAGAAATTTTGTAGTATATTTCTTCATCATGTTCAACCAATAGACCTCCCACAAATCAAGGTACATGGTGGTGGCTCCCAGGTGAATTGAATACTGAGAACTGTAAGCTTTCAATAAAAAATGTTGCCTCAACTCATAAACATTTGGGACACATAACTAACCTTGGTAAAACGCATACCATCTCCCTCTTGGGAGAAAACCTCAATGTCTTTTTCGTAAACTGCTTTCTTCAACTCAATGATGGTCGGATCCAGATCTTTCTTAGCTTTCACATAAAAACAAGAGACAATTGTGAGCAGTTCTGAATTATGATACCACCATTCTCGTAATCAACCAAGCGAACGCCCAATTGAGCATGCACTAAATCTTTTTGGCCATCCTCAACATGAGAAATACTATTCATCAACAATCCACTAAGAACATCGGCAACCATATTTGCTTTACCTAGATGATAAACTATGAGTGGTAGATATGCACTCATTTGAGGTCTATTTAGCTCAATAATTAGTGTCCTCAAATTATGATACACTCAAATTACACCTCCCTAAAGAAGTATAAGTGATCGTTATCAAGTAAAGAACCCAACTTGGAGGTTGGGGTCGATCCCACGAGGAATATGGTTCAAACTTAAACTTAACTTATGATAATATTCGTTTAGTCAAACTATTTCCGAAAATAAGTAAGTAAAGGGGGGGGGGGGGGGC
>JAJOOR010015083.1:0-23170 GCA_036250505.1 Solanum acaule
ATATTGCATGTGTCTTATTGTTTTATATTGAGTTCAGTCATTCATGAGTTGTACAGAGCCACTGTAAGTGTTCCTTCATACTCTTTTATCCAAGTGGCACAGGTGGCTCATACATGATCGTGCCATATTTATCCAAGGAGTTTAATTACAAATGTATTTCATATTCAAAATTTCAAATACAATTTGTTGTTAGTAAGCAAAGTGACTTAGGATTGGGCTGCTCAGTCACATTATTTCCACATTTATGTGTGTTTCAGGATCTTTACACTGGCAAGGTGAGGGAAATCGGTAAGGAAGATGTTGGGTTATACTTGCTACTCAATCACCTTACACAAAGCCAACTACATCATCAAGCTTGTGGAATAAAAGGAAAGGAGGAAGAAACAAGGAAATTATCGAAAGATGAGGTTAATATGTGGCACAAGAGGCTAGGTCATATGTCATCTCACATGTTGAACTAGTTGTTTCATGTTAGTACTAAGTCTATTGATCAAGTTTTGAATAAGTGTTCTGTGTGTCCTTGTGCAAAACCAGTTAGTATCATTAAAAGTAATCAATGTTTTGATTTGATTCATTTGGATGTATAAGACCATATAAGAAATCAACCTTTGATGGTAATAGATTTTTCCTGATAGTGATTGATGACTTTAGTAGAATAACTTGGTTATTTCTATTGAAAAATAAGTCAGATGTATGTGTGGCTTTGTCATATTTTTTGCAGTTTGTTAAGATTCAGTTTGATAAACTCTGTATGTGCAAGTATGCTAAAAGAAAAAGGTATAGTTCATCAGAGGTCTTGTCCTTATACTCCACAACAGAATGGAGTGGCAGAAAGGAAATATAGACATGTCTTAGAAGTAACTAGAGCCTTGACATTTCAAGGTCATATTCATTTAAGATATTGGGGTCTGTGTTTACTTGCAGCTGCATATTTAATAAATAGAATTCCTAGTAGGGTACTAGTTAGGGTGTTTGTGTTTCGCTAAAATTTTGTCAAAAAATGATAAATTAAAATCAAGGTCCAAGGCCTCAGTACATATGGGGTACTCAGAAACTCAGAAAGGGTATATTATACTTGATCTAGCATCTAGTAACTTCTTTGTGAGTAGAGATGTCATATTCAAGGAATCAATATTTCCTTTTACTGATAGGTTGAATAAAAAGAGTTGTTGGTCCTTTTGTTGATAACATGAGTACAAAAACGTTGAGCCTGGATTGGTATCCAAAGCCTGATTTTGTATCTAGTGATGTCACTCTTAGACAAGGAGGTGAATCAGAAGTGGAGTGTGACCCGAAAGTTGAAGGTGTTATGCTAGAAGATTCTGAACAAGACATAGTACAAGGTTAACTAGTAGAAGGTCATACTTATGACTCAGGTGAGTCACAACAGAATCATAAAGGAATGGTGACCAGGAGATCAACAGGAGGGGTATATCCACCTGTGTGGATGAAGGGCTTCGTTTCACTAAACATCAATAAGAATGTACAGTTTCTTATATCTGAGTATGTGGCCTATGGTCATTTGTCTAAGTCCTATCAAGCTTTTGTTGCTACAACTTCTATTCTTACAAAACCTACAACTTATGCAAAAGCATGTAAAGAGCCTAAATGGATAGAGGCAATGCATGCTGAGATACAGGCACTACAAAACAACATAACTTGGGAACTGGTTGATTTGCCGAAAGGAAAGTCTGCAATTGGTTGCAGATGGATTTATAAAATGAAGTACAACTCTACTGGGAGGTAGAAAAATTTAAAACAAGGTTAGTTGCTAAGGGGTACAGTCAGAAAGAGGGGATAGATTACAAAGAAACATTTTTCCTTGTGGTGAAAATGGTGACTGTAAGAATTATTCTAGCATTAGTTGTGGCAAGACAATGGCACATTCATCAAATGGATGTGTACAATATTTTTCTATATGGTAATTTACAAGATGAAATCTACATGAGTGTGCCACAAGGTTTAACCAGTCAGAGAGAAAAGAAGGCATGTAGACTGGTAAAGTCTCTATATGGTCTTAAACAAGCACCAAGACAATGGAATCACAAATTTACAGAAGCATTACAAAAACTAAACTTCAATCAAAGCCAATATGATTATTCCTTGTTTACAAAGAAGAATTCTGAAGGGACTACAATAATTTTGGTACATGTTAATGACATTTTGATTACACGAAGTAGCCTAAAGCTGGTAGAAGAAAAAAAAAAAAGCCCTACAACAAATTTTCAAGATGAAGGATTTAGGTGAGTTGAACTATTTTCTTGGAATAGAGTTTCCAAGGTCTAAGGCTGGAGTTGGTATGCATCAAAGGAAGTATGCACTTCAGCTTATTTCTGAAGTTGGGTTGCCAGGAGCTAAACCTTCTAGAACTCTTATTGATGTAAATGTGAAGTTAACCTCCAAACAGGGCAAAACAAAGGAGATCAATTTATGGATCAAGGTGCTTATCAAAAGCTGGTTGGGAAATTGTTGTATCTGAACATGACAAGACCTAATATTTATTTTAGTGTCCAAACATTAAGCCAATTTCTACAACAGCCTAAGAAATCTCACATCGATGTTGCACTCAAAATTGTCAGGTACATCAAGAGACAACCAGGTCAAGGTATACTATTTTCCAGCAGTTCAACAAATGAAGTGAATGCTTATTGTGATGCAGACTGGGCAGCATGTCCACTTACAAGGAAATCAAACTGAGAGGATCTATGATGTCCTGGAAAGCTAAGAAACAAACAGCCATCTCAAGGAGCTCAGTTGAAGCTGAGTATAGAAGTTTAGCATCTACTGTGGTTGAATTGGTTTGGCTAGTAGAGATGCTTTTAGATGCAGAAATAAGACTTCCAGTGAACATATACAGTGATAGTAAATCAACTATCCAAATGACAGCTAATTCAGTCTATCATGAGGGCACTAAACATATTAAAATAGATTGTCATTTCATCAGAGAAAAGTTTCAACAAGGGCTAATCAATATCAGCTATGTTTCTACTCAAAACCAACATGCTGACATTCTGAATAAAGTGTTAAGCAAAGCTCAACATGGTTCTTACTGTCCAAGGTAGGAATCTTAAGGGGGGGTGTTGACAGAACTCAAAGAGAAGGGTCAGCTATAGTTATAGCTTCTTAAAAGCAGTTAAGTAGTTAGGAGTTGAGGTTGTTAAGTTAGTTACTCTTATAACAAGAAGTTAGTTCTAGTCAGCCTACAATAAATACTATACTCATATTCTGATGTAAAACTACACTTTTAAAAATTGAATGAAGAGATCTTCTTCTTACAAGTTTCTGCATATTACACAGACGCCTTTAGGTTGTAGGATGAGTGCAATGATTATGTCAATTAAAGGTCGCGAACCTGATTAATTATCTCTTGATTTACTCATATAGTTTTGATCTAGTACACGAGGTTAAATATTGGTTCCTTCGTTGATTTAAGATGGAAGCTACAAGTTCTTACAAGAATAGAAAATCAATAGAGCTCTGAAGTTTATATTGACTTAGAGAGTAAACGTAAAAGATACGACCAAGAAATATAAAAAATGGTATAACCATTGCTAATTCTTTTAATTAGCACTAACCAGTAACATTAGTAATTTTTCTAAAGCTATGAAGAATCTAAAATTATTTTGTATCTACTTTACGAAGTATGTTTGATTTCTAACATTCTTTCTTGGGCTAGCTAGGGGTGGAAATTTAAGCAATAAGTTCATGACGTTAATTTGTAAGCCATGTAACTGTCACGACCCAATTTCTCGAATCATGATAGCACTTACTATACCCTACCAGTAAGTAAGCCAACCCGAAACCCAGAACATCAAGCAATGAGTGCAAGGGTAGAAACTAGCGGAAACAATAAACTAAACAATGACAACATAAATATATATAGAAATCCCTCCCAGAACCTGGAAGTCACTAGTACAGAGCTATTTAATAAAGAGTACAAGTCCCAAAAGTGGACCACAACAGAGCGTGTCTCAAAAGCAACAAGACTAGCTAAACCAAAAGAAGGAGGCAGAACAAACCCAAAACGCCAAGTGCTCAGCCTCGTCTCCGAGTCACAACTGCAAAAGAAGGCTGGAACAACTCACCGTTGATAACTGGTACTGGGACCTGCATCACGAAATAGATGCAGAGTGTAGCATGAGTATCAAGACAACAGGAACTCAGTAGGCATCATAGGCCGACTGAGCAAAAAGGGTAAAAACAATATGAAAGGATAGAATCTATACACAGAGAGGTCAAAGCGGATACGAAAAGAAAGCACACGAGCATACCAGAAATAAACTAAGTACAACTAAACTAAGTACAACCAAACTAAACCTAACTGGACCCCATAAGCCCAGAAGGTACACTCGTGCGCAAGTTCAAATAAAACCTGAACGGATCCCCATAAGCCCGACAGGTACACAAAAAAGCTAAGTCTACTGAGAAAGAACAAAATCGGGCTCCCAGCCCAAAGTAACTAAGATAATCCATCAGACACCACCCAGCCAGCAGTGCACTCCCAGCCCAGCTAGAAAGAGTGACCCAAAGGGGCACCCAACCAAACAGTCCATTCCCAGCCCAGCTAGAAAGAGGAACCCGTGAGTGAGGTAGATATCGCGAGTCGTCCAACCATGTAGTCAGCTCCCAGCCCAGCTAGAAAGAGCGACAAGGGGATACCCAGCCAGCAGAACACTCCCAGCCCAGCTAGAAAGAGAGGCCCGGGGGCGATTGCCGATATCACTGTGTCTACCCAGACAGCGATACGCTCCCAGCCCAGCTAGAAAGTACGACCCCGGGGTGATGGTCTCTCCAATAGGATCCAATCCAATAACAACCACCATGGAAAACCGTCCACTCCAAGAATCACATAAGAGGATCCAAGCCTATACTATCTCAATCCCGCGCCTCTAGTAATGCACCGGACCTTCGAGAATGCATCGGAACCGCAGAATGAGAGGGAGAAGATACATAAGTACAACAAGCAGCGATAACGCCTAATCTAAGGCTCAAACTATCAGACTCAAGTCTGCTACTCTAGTCTACAAGTAGCTAAGTCATCCAAACGACGTCGGTAGAAAGTCAGGGCTATCCAGCCCACACGGGTCATAAGTCTAAGGCAATGCTAGCCTAACATAGACTAAGGAAATCATGCTTACGGTTAAGGATGAACAAGGCATGCAACACATAGCATACAACCATACAATAACATTTAGCACATAAGCATGCAACTCTACTAAACCGGTTAACATGATACTACACCTGAATATGGCCAATCGATTCTAACATGAGGTATCTAATCAAAGTAAGGTAGGAAACTGGTACCCACCCCCAATTCACTCTAATCGACATGATTTTACACAATTAAGCTCAATCTAAAAGAAAGGAAGTCGTAGCCTACCTTAAGATTGATCGCGCGCGCTCCAAATCAGATTATCGAAGCTTTTCCTTTCCGAACGACCCTTGAACGCTGTCACTCTATCAAATCTGAGATCACAACGTTAGTATGGTCGTTTAGACACCAAAATCACAACAAACGGAGACGGGTCAATTTGGAGTCACAACGGAAATCGTGGGGTCCGCATCGAACTGTTTGAAATTGACTCCGTCAAGAGACCCTAAACAGCACCCCGAACTTGTGTTCCAAAATGGAACACAATTCAAGGCTCAAAACACAGCAAAAACCAACGAGCAAGAAAACCACACTTTAATCAACTTAAAAGAAAACAGCAGCAGTCTAAACTCGAAATTAACGAGAATCAAAAAGTTCCCAGCACTCCTTGAACACTCTACAAGGTATCCACGATAATTCCCAACATGTCGGACTTTGAATCACCCAAATCGAGCTAAAATGAGTGAGATATGACCAAAACAAGAATGCCAAAAACAAAGGCTCAAAAAAGGGTACAATAGTCACCCGACAACTTCCGAACACTCTACAGCGAAGCCACCGAGAATACGAAGCTCCCGCACTTTGAATCACCTAAATCGGTTGAGAGATGAGAGAGAGATGAGGGTTTTAAGTTTGGAAAGGTTGGCTGATATATCTGCATTTATAGCAAATATTTCTGCAATTTTTTTCCAAAACATAAAAACTCCGACGGGGTGCTCCAAACTCGTTTGGAACCCCGAGCACGCAAACAAGATATGCAACCATACCAAATTCGATATTCCGGACTCAATGAAGTAGTCGAAATTTCCATACGAGGTCATCTTGACAAAAAGTGGGTCCCACATCCAAATGTCATTTTAAGTCAAAAACCACAAAAGGGCTCGGAAAAATATCAAAAACCTCAAGACACAAAAGAAGGGTCAATCTAGACAAAACTCGACATTTTGGAGCTAACCGCACTGACGAAATTCTCATTCGAGCGGGTTTACTCAGAATGTTGACAATAGTCAAACTTAGGCTTAAACTTAAAGTTAAAACGCCTAATCGCACCGACTCACACTGAAAACCTCGGGAGTCATGCCGACCATGCTACTAGCCTAAAAGGACCCTTTCGGAGCTGATGTAGTCATCAAAATTAGATTTTGATGTCATCTTCTTGAACTTTTGATCGAAAATGATCGTTCAAGGTTCATAAACTCCAAAAACACTAAAACTCGCACAAAAGCTAAACGAACGATCAGATGATCGAACTATCAGTCCCAGCAAGTCATAATGACTTGGGGTCACTACAGCAACGCTCTAAACGAAACACAGAAGGCAAAACACAGAAATGACCAGAAGGGTCATTATAGTAACTCAATGTACTTACCTTGTATTCTGCCTCATTCTTCTGTTTAGGTGATTTCTTTTTCGGTGTTGGGTGGGGAAGACGTCTCCTTACCGTTGCTAGAATGCAAATGGTTGACAATAAGTTCTTGTATTTCAAGACTTTCCTTCGCCATGCTAGACAACCTCTTTAGGTCGACTACTAATTTGGAAAATTTGATGATATTTCCTCATATGCTAATATGTTGCTTAAAGGTTGTTACATTTAATTTTTTATGTGTGTAATTCAATTTCATTACTATATTTGTTAAGCTTACCACCTAACCTGATTTGTGCTTCTTGGGTATCTATAGGACTACCCATTTCTTCATCATGAAGAAATCATAGATTTGTTGGAATATGACTACCTCTCGTTTGAAGAAACCATATTCAAAGTTTCCTTACAGAATTTGAAGAATGTTAAGGTTATACCATTTTGTATTTGTATCTGTAAACCTGAGACAACAAAGCTCGATCAATTCTTGAACTTCTTACTTGAGCACGCAATAAATCTGGAGAATATGGTTATAGTGCCAAAGCACAAGAGATGCAACAGTTGTTCTACTAATATCTTACAACTGATGAAGAGTTTGTTACTTTTTCCAAGAACTTCTATTAGTGCAATTATTTCCTTAGGACCAGTTACCAAAAATGTTTTTGACATATAGTTATGTTTGAAACTCTCTTGTGATTATAAATACACAAGATTGAGATGTGACTATGATTCAGCTATTGCTTGTAATTTGTTACTTAATTAAGATTGTATCCAAATCAAGTGGTTAAAAACGTAAATATGTAGTTTGCATTACTTTAAATTAAATTAAAACTTAATCTTTTGAAAGGTGGTTGAATCATAATAAGAAATGTTTTTAAAATTATGTTGTGTGCAAGCCATTAATTAGCACAACAAAAATAGTTGCTCCCTTGGGTGCAATCAAGTCAGCTAAGTGAATATGCAAGTTCATCCCATAATTTGAAAAAAAATAGGATGAAATATTTGAAGACCCTTGGGTAATGGAAGCAATTCTTTCCTAATCTGATGGATTTTAGTCCCATTTGCCTGACCATATCAGAACACAACACCAAAAACACTTTCGCAGCTGAAGAGAAGATTCTACAGCATATCAGAACACCTTCAATGTCATCAAAAAATCAATAGTAGCCTGAAATCCCAACTTCTCATCTGTGGGTCGGCAAGACTCCAAAAAAAAATTGAAGAAAAAAAATCATAGCAAGGGTAGCATCACTTGAAAATTGAGGTGAAGAGCAGCACAATCACCTCATGTAACCCTTCAAATTCGAAAAAGAAATCGAGATATCTTACCATGGAGTTGGTGGAGTGGATGTAAGAGTTAGTGTTTCAATTAATTTTGAAACAAATTCATCCGTTAAAAGTTTTGAAATAAAAAAATACATAAATGTGAGTTGTAACATTCATTTTATTTTAATTCTACGTTATAGATGTTTTGCAAGACACTTTTAAAATTCTACGTTATAGATTTTTGGAAGTTAAGTTTTTTTCTTTTCAATTCATGAACCTATAATAAATACTATTTAATTAAAAGTTTTTCTTGCAAAGCTTTGTCCTATAAATTGAGTTTCTTTTGGTTGAAAAGATAAGCACTCAAAAAACTACTTTTCCTTGAAAAACATTTGTGAGACATTAATCAAAAGAGGAAATCACCAATTCAAGAATAGAAGAGCAACATTCTTGAATGCTACTTGTTTTGTGGCTTAGTTGAATCCCGAAGATAGAGTTGTTATTTATTCTACTGATTGCTCGTGGGAGAGACTCCAACTATCTTCAAGAAACGTATTAACGTGCCTCTAAGCCAAGCAAGTTTACTTTGGATTCCTTGTAATTTTATCATTCTTGTTCAGTTGTTCTAACAATTTGAAGATAGTTGTCTCTATGGCATCCACATCGATAACAAATAGTGTTCCAAATTTGCCAAATCATAATTTTGAAATATTTGATGGCAAAGACTTTCCTAGATGGCGTGGAAAGATGGAATTCTTTTTCAGACGATTAAAGTTGGCATATGTTCTTGAAAAACCTTGTCCTGACGCTCCTGGTTCTGAGGTAGCAACGGAGGAGGCTACTCTGATTAAAGAACAAATTGTTGAATGGCAAGATGATGATTACTTCTGTAAGAATTATATTCTTGGAGGAATGTCCAATAAATATTATGATCAATATTATATTAAGTGCAAATTTGCTAAGGAGATTTGGGATACTCTTAAAGGTATCCATTTAGCCGAATAAGAGAGTTCAAAGAAATTTCTTGTTTCAAATTATATGGAATTCAAAATGGTTGATGACAAGTCAATCACTGAACAAGTACAAGAATTTCAAATTATAGCTATTAAAATTGCTATATGATCTTGATGAAAACTTTCATGTTGGTGCTATTTTCTCAAAACTTCCTCCATCTTGGAAGGAGTACAGAAGCAAGCTCTTACACAAGAAGGAAGATTTGACTCTTGAACAATTATTGCAGTACTTGCAAATTGAACAAGAGACACGATACCGTGACAATAACATCTTGAAAGAACCTATCATGAAAGCTCATGTTGTTGAAGAAAAATCGACCAAAAAGGAACCTGACAATAATAAATTTTTGAAGGCAAAGAAGAGTAAGAATTTCAAGCTTACTGATTCCAATTATAAGTCGAATGAATGATATCATTGTCATAAAATTGGTCACTATGCACGTGATTGTAAAATTCTTAAGGCTGAAAAGAAGAAAGAAAAGACAAATAACAACAAAAAATTGAGCTTGTGGCAATGGTCACAAAAGCATTTGTAGAGGGAGATCAAGTGGAATGGTGGATAGACACTGGTGCAACTCGTCATATATCAGGTAATCGAAATTCTTTCACGACCTATGAATTAGTGGGGTCCGATAAAGTTTTGCATATGGGAAACTCATCCTCTGCTAAGGTTGTGGGAAAAGGAACTGTTGAACTGAAATTCACTTCCGGAAAGATGGTCACATTGATAGACGTATTGCATGTTCCTGATATTCGAAAGAACTTGGAGTCAGGTACTCTTCTTTCTTAGCATGGTTTTAAAATAATTTTTGAGGCAGATAAATTTATTTTGCCTAAACAAGGCATGTTTGTTGGAAAAGGTTATGCTACAAATGGAATGTTTAAACTCAATATTGAAAATGAAAATATTTCTGCTTATGTTGTGGAGTCTGTAGATTTATGGCATGAACGTCTTGGTCATGTGAATTTTAGATCCATTCAACTTATGGTGAAAAATGGATTAATTAAAGACTGTGGAAAGGATCATGTTAAGTGTATTACTTGTAGTAAATGTAAAATAACAAAGCAACCTTTTAAGTCTGTTAAAAGGATATCCACACTTTTGGAGTTAATCCACATTGATATTTGTGAGATGGATTGTTTATCACGTCACGGAAAGAGATATTTTATCATTTTCATTGACGATTACTCAAGGTATACATATGTCTTTCCATTAAAAACAAAAGATGAGGTATTTCAGACTTTTAAAACGTATAAAGCAGAAGTTGAAAATAAATTGAGTTTGAAGATTAAATCAATTAGATCTGACAAAGGTGGAGAATATTTAAAATCATATTTTATTGATTTTTGTGGAAAAAGAAGGCATTGAGAAACAATTGACTATGTCTTATACACCACAACAAAATGGTGTAGCAGAAAGAAAAAACTAAAACTTTCATCGAAATGGTTAACTCTATGTTTTATGGATCTGGTATCACTGAAAATTTGTGGACTGAAGCCTTATTTTTCGTATGTCATATTTTGAATTGAATTCCTTCCAAGAAACATAATTCATCTCCGTATGAACTTTGGAAGAATTGAAAGTCAAATATAAATTATTTTAAAAAATGGGTTTGTTTGGCTCATATTAGATTACCAGATCAACATTTAACTAAGATTGGCTATAGAGGAGTAGATTGTGTATTTATTGGTTATTCACAAACCAGTAAGGCTTATAGATATTTGAATCTTGAGACCCCAAGCCCTCACACAATTATTGAATCGTTGCATGCTAACTTCCTAAGAAAAAAGAATCTTTGGAACAAGATACAAGTTCTTCTATATCTCCTCTTAAAAAGAAAATAGTTGAGCCTTTGGAAGAAAGTCAACCAAGACGTAGTGAAAGATCAGCCAAACCAAGAGACTTTGGACCTAATTTTCAAGTCTATTTAGTTGAAAAGGATCCTGACAGTTATGCTGAAGCAATGTCTTCACATGATGCTCCTTTCTGGCGTGAAGCTATTGATGATGAAATGCACTCCATTATGTCAAATAATACATGGATTTTATCAGACCTCCCTCCTGGATGTAAGTCTATTAGTTGTAGATGGCTCTTTAGAAAGAAATTGAAATCTGATGGTACCTTAGATAAGTACAAAACTTGTTTGGTAGCAAAAGGTTTTACTCAATTGAAAGATATAGATTATTTTGATACATTTGCACTTGTAGCTCGAATGACTTCTATTCGACTTTTGAAAACTTTAGCCGCAATTCATAGTCTGGTAATTCATCAAATGGATGTGAAGACTACATTTCTGAATAGAGATATAGATGAAGAAGTTTACATGAAACAACCACAAGGATTTGTCGTTCTTGGTCAAGAACACAAAGTTTGTAATCTTCTTAAATCTCTCTATGGATTAAAACAAGCTCCAAAACAATGGAATGAGAAATTTAGAAGAGTAATGACTTCTAAGGGCTACTCAATCAATGGTGGTGATATTTGCATATTTAGCAATTTCAATAAAAATCTAGTGTTATAATATGTCTTTATGTAGATGATATGTTGATCTTTGGAACTGATATTGAAAGAGTCAAAGAAACAAAATCGTTTCTAGCTTCTCAATTTGAAATGAAAGATCTTGGAGAAGCTGATATAATTTTGGGCATTAAAATCATGAGATCATCGAATGGCTTGACTCTTACTCAATCAATTTATATTGAGAAAGTTCTAAAGAGGTTTGGTCACTTTGACGACAAACCTGCTCCTACACCATTTGATCCTAGCATAAAACTAATGCGGAACTCTAGTGATGTTCTTGATCAGCTGACATATTCTCAGATTGTTGGGAGTACGCAGTAGGAACATTGAGCAAGTTTACTAGTAATCCTAGAGTTGAACATTGGAATGCCTTAATTTGTGTTTTAAGATACCTGAAGGGTACAATTATTTTTTACCTCATTATTCTACATTTCCAGTTGTTCTCGAAGGTTATAGCGATGCTACTTGGAATTCTTATCCGAATGACTCTAAATCTATTACTGTTTAGATTTTCACTTTGGCTGGAGCAGCGATCTCTTGGAAATCAAAGAAGTAGACATATATTACTCACTCAACCATGGAGTATTTATAGCTATGTTTTCTGTTGGAGAAGAAGCTGATTGGCTGCGATCTATGTTGATAGATATTCCTTTATGGAGTAAGTCAGTACCACCTTTAACTATCTATTGTGATAATCAAGCTGCTATATTTCGGGATTCAAGTGATTGCTACAATGGCAAGTCAAGACAAGTTCCTCATAAACATAATCATGTGAGAAGATTATTGGAGGAAGGCGTGATATCGCTTCAATATGTGAAGTCCAGGTTTAATTTAGCGAATCCTCTGTCTAAAGGGTTAGGCAAAGAGTTAGTGGTGGAAACTTGTAATGGGATGGGAATAAAGCCTGTTGTAAATTAATTGAACTTTATGGTAACCCTACCTAATGATGTAATCGTGGGTTCAAAGGGAAAAATAAATAAAGTTACAATTGTGAAGCACATCAATAAAATTCCCATTTTCAAAATAAAATGAAATAAGTAGATGTGCATGATTGAGATTTTTTTCTGTTAATAAATTTATAAGACCGATCGCGGTTGGAGTTAGTAAGAAAACTCTTGATAATAAAATTTGATATTCCTACTGAAGAGAAGGATGAGATTATATTCTCTTAATAAGTCTATAAATCAATTTCGATTGGAGTGTGTAGGAATACTCTTGATAGATTTACCGATACTTTGTTGTAAAGGAGGATGAGATTAATTTCTCTTAATGAAGTTCATAGACTATTTGGTCGGAGTATGCAAAGTTACTCTTGATGAATTCAGCGCACTAAGTGCGAAGTGGAGGCCGCTTCAATAAGATTTTAACAGGGAAATCTTAAAGTACTTGGCTAAGAGGATTCAGGACACATGGTCATAAGTTGTCAAAGGATTTCGATTTTCACCGGAACATAGTGATATGCGTGGAGTATTTTTCTAACGTCATTCAATGAACCACTTAGTTCAAGATTTGTTCACTAAGTAGTCAATGATTTAGAAAGCCTTCACTAGCTAATGGTTCAAGTCCAAAAGACACCATTATTGATGCATGTTGCTAGATTAATGTCTCAAAATATTTTTTGGATTTTTCAAAGATAAAAAATTTCTTGAAACAAGTGGGGGATTGTAAGAGTTAGTGTTTCAATTAATTTTGTAACAAATTCATCCATTAAAAGTTTTGAAATAACAAAATACATGAATGTGAGTTGTAAAATTCATTTTGTTTTAATTCTACGTTATAGATGTTTTGCAAGACACTTTTAAAATACTACGTTATAGATTTTTGGAAGTTAAGTCTTTTTATTTTCAATTCATGAACCTATAATAAATACTATTTAATTAAAAGTTTTTCTTGCAACACTTTGTCCTATAAATTGAGTTTCTTTTGGTTGAAAAGATAAGCACTCAAAAAACTACTTTTCCTTGAAAAACATTTGTGAGATATTAATCAAAAGGTGAAATCACCAATTCAAGAATAGAAGAGCAACATTCTTGAATGCTACTTGTTTTGTGGCATAGTTGAATCCCGAAGATAGAGTTGTTATTTATTTTTCCGATTGCTCGTGGGAGAGACTACAACTATCTTCAAGAAACGTATTAACGTGTCTCTAAGCCAAGCAAGTTTTACTTTGGATTCCTTGTAATTTTATCATTCTTGTTCAGTTGTTCTAACAGTGGAGACAGAAAAAGAACCTATTATTTTATCTGTGAAGACCCATGTTCTCTTACAATAAGGTAAGTTCTATATACGATCAAAGAAACATAACAATTTTAACAGTTCAATGTACTTACCTTCTATTCCGCTTCATTCTTCTGTTTAGGTGATTTCTCTTTCGATGATGGACGAGGAATTAAACATCTCCTTTCCGTTGCTAGAATGCAGATGGTTGACAATAAGTTCGTGCATTTCAAAAGTTTCCTTCCCCATGCTAGACAACCTCTTAAGGTCGACTCCTAATTTGGAAAATTTGATGATATTTCCTGATATGGAGGTATGTTATTCATCTCATTATTTACATGTTCCTTTGAAATGTCTCATAAAAATTTTCTGCCAAATTTTTATTTCTGATATATATTTTCATTTACGTGTCAAATGTTGATTACAATGTTACTTAAAGATTGTGTAATTCAATTTCAGGACCACCCATATTTTCATGAGGAAGAATACTTTGATGTGTTGGAATTATATGACATCAATTCCTTTGAAGAAAACATATTCAAAGTTTCCTTATAAAATTTGAAGAATCTCAAGGTTATGCCATTTTGTAGTGGTAATACGTGTAAATCTGACGCAGCAAAGCTCGATCAATTCTTGAAGTTCTTACTTGAGCATGCAATAAATCTGGAGAAACTGGTTATAGTGCCAAAGCATAAGGGATGCAACAGTTGTTGTACTAATATCTCACAACTGATCAAGTGTTTGTTACTATCTCCAACAACTTCTAATAGTGCAATTATTTCCTCAAGACCAGTTACCCAAAATATTTCTGATAGTTAAGTTTGAAACTCTCTTGCGATTATAGAGACACAAGATTGGGATCTGACTATAATTCGGATATTGCTTGTAATTTGTTTGTCTGACTAAGTAATTTCACTAGTTTTGTTTTCTATCGTCACTGTTTAAATATTTCTAGATGATGTACAAGACATAACTTAAAAAATATCATATATTATCACATTAAAAAACAGTGTCATGTGATATTGCGATAGAATTAACTTTGTTAGTTGGACATTAAAGAAAGAATTTAAAAAAACAGAAATTATCTATAGCAATACTAATTACAAGTAAACTTATTTTTAGTATTGACGTCTGATAATTTTCCCCCCTTCTTAGCCCTGTGTTGTTTCTCAACAAAAGAAAAGTAGCATGACAATTGTGAGTTGTTGGGTTTAAAAATGTGTGAATGGAAACTGAAAAGTTGTAACTTTTATGAAGAGTTGTGATTTTTCTAAAAAGTTGTGACTTTTCTGAAGATTTGCGACTTTTCTGAAAGGTAGTGACATTTTTGAATGGTTGTGACAATTCCAAGGGATTGTGACTTTTTCAAAGGATTGTGACTTTTCGAAGGGATTGTGACCTTACCGATAAGGCACAATATGCACATGTTTACACTACTCATTGTGGTCTATAAATAGAGGGTTTCCTCTTATTTTTCAACAACAAATTTTCTATAATTCTTCTTATTCTGCACAAACAAATTCTAATTTACTTTAGTGTCGTTGAGTCGCTCACTAACACTATAGTTTTAGGCAACAATAATAATACAGTTTGAACAACATGAGCAACCAAGACCAATTCTTTGGCAATTCTGAAAGTTTGTTTGTTGAAAACTTACCTCAGAAAAAAGCGAAGATTGAGACAGAATGTGAAGAAACTGATAGGATTAGTAAGCTACCTTATGCTATTATTGTCCAAATTCTTTCTTTTTTGTCCATAGCATATGCGTTCAGAACAACTGTTCTCTCTAAAGATTGGCAATACTTCTAGACTTGTATCAACAACATTGTTTATGACAATGAGGAGTATGGTCGTTTAGATAGCTCGACATTGCACAAATTCATTTCCTTAATGGAGAATGTACTACCTCTCCTTAGCTGCTCTAGCATTAAAAAGTTGAGTCTAAACTTTGTGTTCAGATATGGTGATGGTGTGTTTTATTTACCGTAGTTGACAAGTGGCTTGAATTTGTTGTGAATAAGCAAGTGGAGGTTTTACGCCTAATTATACATCATAGAACTGTTTATCCGATTGGGCATGACCAACCCTATAGTTTGCCAAAAGTTGTTTGTAGTAGTTCATCGATTATAAAACTCAACAGCGAAAATTGCAGAATATTAGAAGATTGTGTACTAAATTGGACATCTCTAAAGAGTTTAACGCTGGAAAGTTTGTTTCTCCGGGATGAACATATTAAACAAATAATGTCAAATTGTCCTCAATTAGAATCTTTGAAGATACATAAATTTTGTGGATTTAATCGTTTGCAAATGACTTCTCCAAAATGTAGGCGACTGCAATTGATCGATCACAGTCATCCTCATGGGGATTGGTATTCATTCGAAGATGATACTGATACATGTTGCTTTGAAATTGTTGCTCCATATGTTGAACATTTAACGATTTCTGGGGGGTCTTAATTATACGAAAATTAAGCTTAGGGACTTATCATCTTTGAACCATGCCAATCTTAATCTCTACTGTGATGAGAAAGGAATGAAAACATAGTGAAAGCTTTGTTGGTAAGTGTTTGTTGTGCTAATGAGCTAATACTGTCATCCTGGTTGATCAACGTCAGTTATCAGTCCCAAATGTCTCCTGTCTTTTTATGTTGATTGTGAATAGAGCTCCTGTTTTATATTCTGCATCATTCTTCTGTTTAGGTGATTTCCATTTTGATGTTGGAAAGGGAAGACGTCTCCTTATCGTTGCTGGAATGCAGATGGTTTACAATAAGTTTATGTATTTCAAAACTTTCATTCCCCCTACTAGACAACCTCTTAGGGTCGACTCCTAAGTTGGAAAATTTGATGATATATCCTGATACGAAGGTATGTTTTTTATTCATTTTTTACTTCACGATATCTTTATGTCAAATGTATATTGATCCCCTACAGCTTCAACGACTAACCTGATTTGTCCTTGTTCGGTATTTGTAGTACCATCCTTTTTTTTAGAACGGAGTGTATGAGTTGTTGAAAGACAGGAAGTACCTCTCCCTTGAAGAAAACATATTCAAAGTTTCGTTAAAGAATTTGAAGAATGACAAGGTTATGCCATTAGGTAGTCATACGGATACATTTGATGCAACAAATATCGATCAATTCTTGAAGTTCTTACTTGAGCATGCAATAAATCTGGAGAAACTAGTTATAGTGCTAGAGCATAAGGAATGCAACAGTTGTTCTACTGAAACCTCAAATCTGAAGAAGAATTTGTTAGCTTTTCCAACAACTTCTATTAGTGCAATTATTCCCGTAGGAAGTTAGGAAAATTTGAACTTGCACTTATCGTCTGAAATTTCGAGCTTGCACCTATTTCACAATAATTCTTTAATATTATTTCATTCATTGAGTATTTCGAGCTAACCATTACAATTATATGCATCAATTTTGGGTTTGCACCACGTTGTAATCACATTCAGGAGGAGAACTTGAGTGTGTAAATATTTTTAGATGATGTGCAAGTCATAGATTTAAGATTGTCTCCAAATAAAGCGGTTAAGAACATAAATATGCAGCTTGCATTAATTATATTGAATTATAACTTAATTTTTTTGAAGCCAGCCATTAATTAGCACACAAAAAAAATTGCTCATCCATTAACCTGAGGTTTGTGTTCGTAAACAGGAGAGTTGGTTGGCATCTCCCCAAATAGGGATGGATGGGGAAATAACCTTAAGAATGGGGTGCACTAGATGGTACAGTTTCTCCCTTAGCAAGGAGTCCTAGTTTCGAGTCCTGGGTATAGAAAAATCTTTAGTAAGAGCGATACTCACGAATCTGGTAGCCTACTTGAGGCAAGTAATTAATTAGGCTCCAATGTGGATACCAAACAGCTTTAAAAAAAAGTGGTTTTACGTAGCCTGCATTCTTGCATAACTTGTTCCATAATCCGCCATGGTGGTGGGATGTTTTCTCCCATAGGAAAGAGTTACGCGTCTTCCATATCTGGTAGACCACTTCTGCTAATGCTGCCAGTACCAGGTCTCTGCAACCTCTTTCTCTTGTGGATCTATCCAGCCTTGTTCATATTCCTCTATAATCCAGTTGTCTCATTCTTTTTCCAAGACACTGAAGTATTGCGAGTATGCTTCTTTTTTAGAATGGACACTTAAAATAAATATGCTTCATTGTCTCTGGTACATCCCGACATAGCTGCATTTATCATCGTGGCAGATCCCCATTCTATACAGCCTTTCTTAGGTAAGATCTGTTGAGTTTTAAAATGTGTGAATGGAAAATGAAGAGTTGCGACTTTTATGAAAAGTTGCGACTTGTATGAAGAGTTGTGATTTTTATGAAAAGTTGTGACTTTTATGAAAGGTTGTGACCTTTTCGAAAGATTATGACTTTTCCAAAGGGTTGTGACCTTTCGGTAAGGTACAATAAGAACCTATACACACTACCATTTGTTGTCTATAAATAGAAAGATTTCCTCTCATTTTAAGAGAACCAATTTTCTGGAATTCTTATACTACTACTAAATCTAGTATTCTAAGTGTACTTTATTATCGTTGAGTGGTTCGCTGACACCGTGATTTTAGGTATCGATACACCGATGAGTAAGATCGTTCTATCCTGGGAGGATATATTCCATTAACCTCGGGTACTTGAGGGGAATAATTTCCTTAAAGGGACACTGTGCATTTAGTGGGCTCGATTATCTTCTTTGAGAAAAATATGTTGTATATTATTTCTAATATGTTTCTGATTCTATTTTCTCTACTAGTTTTAATTTTCTAGTTTTGAAAACACTCTTTAAATTTTGTTGTTTCTTATCAAGTTCTTCAAAGTTTTTGTTCCAAGTATCTTAGGAATACAGGATGAACAACAATCTTAAGGAAATTATTATTCTATTGGTATTTCTTGTATTCTACTGATTGAGGGAAACATATCATGGAAGTAGAAGATTAATGCACTACTTCTTCATAATTTGGTGCCTTGCTTAGCAAGGTGGAAGCGAGAATGTACCAGAAAAATTGGTGGTATTCCGGTTAAAGATTACACCAGGTAACCTTCTTATTATTTATCCAAAGAGGAAAATAGTTTCTAAAAATTAACTCTTTTGATATTTATCATGGGTGTCTTGGGAAAAAGATCTGCAAACTATATGTTTTTGAATGATTTTTTCTTGGCAAATAGTGTTGCCTTTAAAATTCTTCAGTTTGCAGAATGAGATATGTAGATTTTAGGTCAAAATGTTATAGTTGGAAGGCTACTTGAAAAGAAAATCATTTCTACGTGATAATCTAAGAATATGTTTTATTCTATTTGGGAAAAAAACTTTGCAATCTTGTAGTCCGTGTGAAATTTGATTGTGTCTGATTATTTTAGACTAAAAAATTTTGTAGTTTTCTACTCTGGATATATTAGACTATTCAATTGGTTTGAATAATATGAAATAAGTCAGTGTTGTACTTTTAGTTTTCTACAAACATCATTGTTAAATAGAAACAAATTGTACAAAAAAAATTGTGTTTATTGTTAGTATTCTAAATACTAAGTGGTATGTCTAATTGTGATAGAAAAAAAAAAGACCAGTGAGTGAAAGTGTGTGAAATTTTGCCTACAATAGGTGTCTCTATGGAATGAACATTGACACTATGTAAAGATTATCAAAGAGAATTGAAGCACTATAATTCTTTTGTAGAATAATAATATTTCCACATGAGGTTCATATGATAGTATGAAAACAAATATGTGGAAAAACTATTTTCAAATACTTGAAAAATATTTTTGAGATCATATTTAAAATGTGGGGGTTCTTTGCTTATGATAAAGATAAAATTAGACTCAGTGTCTAATTTATATTTGGAGCACAAGATATGAAATTCAATAATACTTTTGTATTGTGTTAGACCCTCAAAATTCTTGGAGTATATTTGATGTTGTGGTCGTTGATTTTTTTTTACTAGTATATGATATGACTAGTATGAAAATATCAAATTATATATATACTTGTTCAAAATAATTTTGTTCTTTTATGAAAAAGTGTCACTTAAAATGTTATGATTTTTCATGAAAAGATATGTCTATTAAAATAAAACTATTTGTATAGACATGAATATTGGTGAATAGTCATTTGTCATGTTTTGTAAAAGAAGCAATTGGATTATATTGTCTTTATTGGACCCGTATCAAATCTCGCATCCCGTCACGTCCCGTCAAACATTGTCCCATCCCATTAACATAGTGGGACGGGACGGGACTTCAAATTGTCCCGCGAATCCCGACCAGGTTAATCCTGGGATCGGTTGAATCCCGGTCAACCATTGGCCTATCCCGTCATGTCGTCCCCGTCCCCGTCCCCGTCCCCGTCCCCTTGCATGCCCTCACCTGTAGACATTCCCCAGCTAAGATTAATTGATGGGGTAAGGGGTATTTTGGTGGTTTATATTGAATTTTACCTACTTAAGAGTGTTGTAATGTTTACACGTGCTATCCTTTTATTCTTGACTTCACCACATTTTTATAAAATCTACCTACCCTTCCGGCCACTTTATTCATCTCTTCGGCTTCTTTCTCGCTCCCGCCGCTTAGTTTATGTTCAGTAATAAGGTTGGTTCTATTTTCCTGTTTTTCTCTTTGTTTATCCAATGTGGGTATTATTCTTCTCGATTTTGTTGAATTTCATTAAATCTAGAAATGATACATTGAATTAGTTCTTCCAATATCAATAGATTGATTGTTTCGTTCTTGTATCTTTTCAAAAGAAAAGAGATCTCAGGAAGAGTCTTAAAGTAGTATGACATTGATTGTTTTCCTTGTATTATTGTATGTGCGAATTATCTTAACGAAAGCCTTCCTTTTTCCTAGTGTAAGGGTTGTCATAACTTGTATCGATTTATCCGTCGTTAAATAATTTCACTTAATAGAGTGTTAAGGGCTCTTTGAGAAAGGGTCGTATTAGTTTTATTAGTTATCCCTAGATAAAGAGTCAATATTGGCCCGTAACCCGTAAGCATGCCCGAGCTGAGATTGATTGATGGGGTAAAGGGTATTTTGGTGATTTCTATTGAACTTTACCTAGTTAAGAGTGTTGTAACATTTACACGCGTTATCCTTTCATTCTTGACTTCACCACATTTTTTATAAAACCTACACTACAAGAAACTGTACTTTTAGTGGCGAGGAAAGTCGCCACAGATACCTCAAAAGTCGCCACTAAAGACCTTTAGAGGCGGCAACATGGCCATGGCAAGTACTTCCATAACTAAATGTTAGTTGTGACGATAAAAGAGAGTCGCCACAAATAGTGCATATTGTGGCGACAAGAATCGCCACCAAAACTAAATAAAAATCCGTTCCCTGAAGTTGATAATGGGTAGGGTCGCCACTATAGACTAAGTTTTAGTGGCGACAGATGTCGCTACAGAAACCATTATACCTTCAGCAACAACTCTTGTCGCGACAAAATCCTCCGATTTAGTGGCAATCATAGTCGCTACAGAAACAATTATACCTTCAGCAGCAACTATTGTCGCTGCTATAGCCTGCAATTTTTAGGTGGCAAATATACTGTCGCCACAAACATTGTACCTTCAATAACAAGCCTGAGATTTAGTGGCAAATAAAATTGCCACTAAAACCTCTTTTTTTAGCAAAAATATATTTTCAATTATGGCATAATTTTGAAAATCAAGATACCGATATATTTTCCATCAGCTGCATATCAATATCAGAAACATACAATATTATTATTATAGAAATCATCAAAATAACTTCTCAAATTAAATATTATAATAGTTCTTCCACAGAAAATTAAAGATATACTTCTAATATTGTACATTTATGTATTTACATATGACCAAGAAAAAGTAAAATATATTGTATCTTCACACTCCTCCTTAGGCGATTGTCCCTGATATTAAGAAAAAAACATATGATCATTCTCATAATCTAATGTTAATAGATAAAGCGGTGACCATAGTAATATTGAAATAAAAGAATGAAAAACACATTTCAGAGAGAAATTATTGCATTAAGCAATGCATATAATAGAGTTACTAAAGAACTTCAACAAACAGATGCTAAGGACCTATATACCAAAGGACAAATATCCTCAAGGAATTCAACAAACTATCTGGCTTTTCCATTTGTGAACTAGGTTGATTTTCCAACTACTGAGCAATGTTTTAGTTTCTCAAATAATATTTTTTAAGTTTTCAAAAGTATTTCTTTCTATGATAAAAAGTGAATAGGTAAATAGTATGATCAATACTCATACCCAAATCTATAAAACTAATATTGAGGCAATAAATGCTTTTTGTATGGGAAGAAAAATAATTCCAATTCACCTTCAAAGTTCCATTTTACCCAATATGTAGAAGAAATGAAGCCATATCACATACTTTTAGCCCGAGATTCCTTCAATTCAGCTAGTTATAGTAGCAAAGGCAAAGAAAACTAGTGCACTCATCAATAATTATACAATAGAACTGAACAATACAGCAAATATAGAGATGATTATGAAAAAGAAAAGATTTGACAATCCTGAACAGATACTGAAACACAAATTTATCTTTTGTGACATAGTTGATTTAGAACGCTTCCCTAATGATGCAAAAAAGATTTAACATTCTTCTTTGTGTGTTATTATTTACTCTACTGTTACATGTGTTATAAGAGTTGGATTTGTTGATTTGTAGTGCTTAAGACTTTAAGTGTTAATCATGTTTCATTTGATTTTTTAATTGACTAGTTCATTGAGATATCTAATCTAGGAAGCTTGAACCAAATTTTAGTATACATTCCATTTGAGAATGATGTAGAAATTGCACGCCTTACATAGTTTAATTCCGAGCCATATATTTTTGGTCTTATCATTAGAAAGGTATTTTCTTCGACCACAAGGTGCAAGTGTTGTAGCTGCCTACCCCTTCCCCTGTATCCCCTTTCTGTTCCTAAGCAAAATTATCTATCATGTTGCATATTTAAACTACTTGCTTCCACTTTGTGATTTTCTCTGTGATCATATAATAGAAGTATTCACTTTTAATCTTCACCAATATATTTCTGCATAAAACCTGATTGTTGACCTCATATTTTTTCCTACTTTAACAATCACCAACTAAGGAGTAGTTCACAATTACAAATCCTCAAGTCCTTCTGCCTAATATAATGCAAGCACAATACCGAAGGCAACATATGTTTAATTTGGTTAAATAACAATCTACATGAACTACTTTATATATATATATATATATATATAGGAATTTAGGTAAGGTACTTAGACCATCTCCAACCCATCTCTATTTTACTCTCCATTCTCTATATTTGGAGAGTAAAATAGAGAATGGGTTCTCCAATCACTCTCTATTTCACTCTCTATTCTTCAATTATAGAGAGGTGAATAGTAGTTCTCCAAATTTGGAGAACTAC
>JAJOOR010015084.1:0-25441 GCA_036250505.1 Solanum acaule
AGTTATTATTGAAATTATTCAATTTAAATATGTCAACTAGAAAATATGATTCCGATTATACAATAAAGAGAGAAAAAGAGAACTTGAAAAATTAAATAAATCCCAAAAAGGAGCCCTTGATATATTTTTAACAAATAATAAAGATTTTGAATAAAAAATTATTGCTTAAAGAATAATGTTAGCAATTTCGGTAACCGCTGTCTCAATCGAAAGAAGTTTTTTAAAACAAAATTGATAAAATCTTATCTAAGATCAATAATGTCTCAAAAGATATTGAATTGATTAACTATGTTATCAATTGAAAAGGAATTACTAAAACAAATCAATTATAAAACAGTAATTAATGACTTCGCATAAAAAATGCTAAAAAAGTAGATTTTAAATAAAAGTATATATAATAATTTTAAAAAATAAATAATATTAGGGCCCCTTTTTAAGATTTGGCTTAGGCCCCAATCTTGTTGAGTCGACCCTGCTTGTGTTAATTATAATGTTTGAATACGACCGCATTATATCATTTTTAACGTGTAATTTTAAGCGTATCATATGTTCTGACAACATTTTGTAGTACTAAATTAAACACTGATGTATTATTTTGATATACTAATATACATTTATTGTAATATATATATTCCAAAAAAATTGTAGTAATGAAATAACAATGAGCAAATCAAACCCATATGATAAACCATATGCATTAAAATTATTTTGAAATTCATATATGATATATGTTCATATTAATAAAATAATTTTGAATGTTTTGAATGAATTTATTTATTCTCCAAGGGACTTTCTTTTCCTCACTGTTTTGTATGGTATTGTTTGATTAGCTTCACTGGATTAGATCATTTATTGGGCGGGCCTAACCCCATTTATTTTCTTGGGAAAAATGATAGGGGAATTTTCGCATATAGCCACTCAAAAATAACTTAATTATGCTCCATAGTTATAGTTTACAAATTACAATTCGTAGCCAGAGGCGAATCTAGGATTTTTCAAACATGGTGCACCCAGAAAAATGTATTAAGTGGGAATTGATCCGAACATGGATGCATCAAGAAAAATGTATCAAGTGAGAATTGATTCTTGATCCTCAAGGTAAAAAGCTCAACATTTAACCATGTGGACCAGATAGACTTCTTATAGCACGGGTGGAAGAATATAATAATATACAAATTTTAGAAAATATATACATAAAATATCTAGTTTTACGAAGAGATCACGGGTTCCGGTGCCCTATTTTTTACCTTTAGATTCGCCACTGTTCGTAGCTACATGTTAGAGGGAGGAGAGAGGCGAGAAAGATTGGGAGAGGGGAGAGAGAGGCGAGCGAGAGAGTGGAGAGAGGTGAATTGTATATGTATATCTGTCAAATAATTGTATATAGTAACTGGTATGCATATGAATTTGTATATCTGGTGAGCGAGATTGGGAGAAGGAGGAGAGAGGCGAACGAGATTGGGAGAGGGAGGAGAGAGGTGAGCGAGTGGAGAGAGACGAGCTGTATTTGTATATCTGTCAAATAATTATATATATGTAACTGATATACATATGTATTTGTATATTTGGGGAGCGAGATTGTGCGAGGGATGAGAGAGGTGAGCGGGAGAGGGTAGAGAGGCTAATTGTATTGTATATCTATCATATAATTGTGTGTGTATATATATATATATACACACACACACAATTACAACTAAAATTAAGTTGCGAGCAATAATTATTCAAACTATAGCTATGTTAGCTAATTAACTAGTATATGTTTGCTTATCAGCGTAATTTTCCCAAAATGATATGGTATGATTAGAAATTTGAATGGCCTTATTTTGGCCTATACTCTTCTAAGGGAAAATTACACGGATAAGCAATAATATATTAGTTAATTAGTTAATATAACTACAGTTACATTAATTACCATTCACGACTTACTTTTAGTTATAATTATGTGGCCCAGATTTTAATTTGTATAAGCGTGTAGTTTTTTGTTGCAGGCCATACACAAAGTTACAAACGCTACTTTCACTCTCTCCATATTTCTTTTACCTTATTTTCTCCTTAAATTACACAACACAAATTGATTTCAAAATTTGAAAATTTCAAACTTTCCCTCTCAAATCATGCTCCCAGATTTACATATAACTTCTTGCGGTTTCATTTTTTTTATTTGTTTTTCTCTTCCGATAGTTTCAATCTATTATTTTTTATTTGTATTTGTATATCCATCAGATTTCTTTTAGTTTTTTTAGATATCTCCATAGATATATACAAATCTTGGATGAACAAATTTCTTTCAAGAGAATCACTCGAGGTATTCAAATGCATGCACAAAAATTGAATGATTTTCCATCTTTTTGTAAAGCAAAAGAAATTGCATCTACAAGCAATTAATCAATATAAGAAGGAGGGTAGGAATCGAGGTATTTTGTGTAAATTAATTCATATATTTTAATGAATTCATTTTTGTTATTTTTGTAAAACGTTTCGGATTTATTAGATTTACAGACATTGTTTTCAGATTTTATACAAGCATATACATCTAATTGTATATTTTTTTGTCTATTAGTGGTACATATACAATAGATTCATTTGTATTTATCAACTAATTTTTTGTATATATGATTTATTGATACATTTGATTTGTATAACTTATAAAAAATTCCTATATGTATAAGTCTAGCCGTCAATTATACGTATAATAATAAATCTAGTAGTTACTTCATACATATACAAATTGTAATAAATTATATTTTGACACATACACAAATTCATTATAATTTTTAGACAACTATCCAAAAATTATATCTACAAAATTATACTTATACAAAATAAATGTTCAATGTATACATTTCCAGTAAACGCAATATCTAACTCACATTAGTCAATCTATACAAATATAAATACAAAGCAATTGATAATAAGCAATTGTTAGTATGAGTCTCTAACGAAATACAATTTTGTGATTTATGAAATTGTTTTCCTTTTGCCCAATCAAAATTACCACCTAAATCCATTAAATTTTTTGAAAAATGAATTGAAATATACAAACGAAAATACCCAAAGCACCCTCCCTCCCCCTCTCTCTGTCCTAATTCTTTTTTCATAATCTCCCTCTTTTGTCAGTTCGTATTGCTCCTTCATTTGTATATTCTATAATTAGTGTATAATATGTGTATATACTATACGTTTAGTATATATCGATTGTATACTTATTATAGTGGGCGTCGTGGATTACAATGGATACTGGTATATTATATATAATGTGTATATATTTTGTATAAGAAACATATCTACACTGTATATTAATGTATATATACTTTTCATAAATATCCAATACTCGTATACACTATGTATATACAGACTTCAGTGCATTATGCCTCCATTCTCACTCTTTCTTTTCATTTTTCTCACTATGTATATACTGTGCATAGTGAATTACAATTAGACAATAGCAAGATAAGATGACAAGAATTTGATTTTATTAAGAAATAGAAACGAGAGAAATAAACTTTAGAAGAAAAGAAGGAATAATCTAACCATTAAAATACATTAATCATTCGATTCAATTTAATGGGAAAGTGAAATGAACTAAATAAGTGAAAATCCTTACTTGACAATTTGTTCAAAGGTAAGTATTTCTGCTCAATTTTACTTGTTCAATATTTTAAGAATATATTTTTATCATCATGAAAAGATCATTGTCTTTTTTCATGTTTTATCTTTAATATAATAACATTAGTTACTTATTTTTCAAAATCTACATCTATACGTCAATTAATATGAATATTATGATAAAATATTTATATAAAAAAAAGAACAAATATACCCCCAAACACTACATAAAAAATGAGCCTTAGTGGCAATTAACACTCTTTGTATATGTCCCTAAAGGCTAAATAGCGACATTGGATCTAATGGCACTTAACTAATGCCGGTAAAGATTTTAGCACTTTTTATTAATGTGTCTATTTATTTATTGCCGCTAAAAGTTGTTTTTGTTGTAGTAAAACTATCGTAAATGGTATCTAAATATCCTTCGTTATACTTTTAAAACACTGATGCCCTTACCATTTAACTTTTGGAGTGTATGCACCCTTTGAATTAGCGAAGGGATACATATCTCGATCTTAAAATTCCTATTCGAAATGTATTTGATTTTTACCCATAACTAAAATATCATATACTGACATTTGTTAACGTGAAAATTAAACAACTCTGAGCGAGCAAAGTTGGTGGAGATAGAAAGAGATTGACCGTTTATATATTGTAGTATAAAAATATACCAAACATGAATAAAAAATTAGTACCATATCTTATAATATCTTATAACGTGTACTCCAACTAAACCACTACCACAAAAACATCACAAATTAATCCATTCTTATATCATTAAACATTTTCATGTTCTGATTAGTTAGGTAGTTCAAAATATGAGCAAATTAGAGCTGGTATTTGTGCCTGTCCCATCAATTGGTCACCTTGTTTCGATATGCAAGTTTGCAGAGAAGTTGGTCAGTAGAGATGAAAGGCTATATGTAACAATTCTCATTATAATACCACCATGGGATGCTAGCATAGATGCCTACATCAAGCGAAGTTCCGCCTCTGCTTCTGGCGGAACTTCTCTTGATGTATGGGGCAGTCGAATTAGATATATTACACTTGCTCAAATCGAACCGCCGTCTTCAGAAGAACTAGCAAAGTCTGTTGAGAAATACATCTCCCTTTTGATAGCAAGTTATCGACCCATTGTTAAAGATGCAATTATCAGCAACAAGTCATGGCCTGATACTGATTCGAACCCGAAAATTATTGGACTAGTCATTGATATGTTTTGCACTTCAATGATTGATGTAGCAAATGAACTTGACATTCCTTCCTATCTTTTCTTGACTTCTGGTGCTGGTTTTCTTGGTTTCCTGCTTTACCTGTCCGTTTGGCATGACCAATTTGGGAGAGAATTTAATCGATCTGATGGCGATTTAATTATAGCAGCCAATGCTCATCCAGTGCCCTCAAAAGTCTTGCCTACTTTTGCCTTTGTCAAGGAAGGTTACGACTCATTCCGCAACCATGGTGTCAGGTTTAAAGAAACCAAAGGAATTCTCATCAATACAGTGGAGGAATTCGAAAGTCACGCTGTCAATAGCTTAGCATCTGATCCTGAATTACCTCCAGTTTACACAGTAGGATTTCTTCTTGACATTGAGGCACAAAATGCTAAAGGGAATTCCAAGTCTGAAGATGAAGAAATCATGAAATGGCTAGACCAGCAACCACCTTCCTCTGTTCTTTTTCTGTGCTTTGGAAGCGCGGGTATTTTTGAGCCACCACAGCTTATCGAGATGGCAATTGCGCTTGAACGAAGTGGGGTTAGGTTCTTGTGGTCAATACGTCTGCCTTTGGATGCTGAAACAACAAAATTAGAGGAGACATTGCCGGAAGGGTTCTTGGAGAGGACAAAAAACAGAGGAATAGTATGTCGATGGGCACCCCAAGTCAATATTTTGTCTCACAAAGCCACTGGAGCATTCGTATCTCATTGTGGATGGAATTCGACCATAGAGAGTCTATGGCATGGAGTACCAATTGTGACATGGCCCCTTTATGCAGAACAACACATTAACGCGTTTCAATTGGTGAAAGATCTCGAGATGGCAGTGGAACTGACATTGGATTACAGGATGCACGATAGTGATCATCGCGAAATTGTGAAGGCGGAGGAGATGGAGAAAGTTATAAGAAGCATAATGGATAGCAAAAATCTCCTGAGGAAGAGAGTCAAAGACATGGGAGAGATCTGCAGGAAGGCGTTGACGGAGGGTGGATCTTCTTTCATATCTCTAGGACGGTTCACTGAAACTATTCTTGATTCCTGTAATTGAGATGAGAAATTTCTTACATTATGTACTCTTTATGGTAGCAGAGTTTCGTTTCATTTCAGTATGTGACTGAATCAAATAAGAGTTGTTTCTAAGGTGTGAGTGTATTTGTTGGTGTGTGTGTGTATAATATATATACCATAAATTAAAGTAAATTATAGTTTAAAAAATATTGTATTTTGAGTTTTGATGATTTAACAAACTATAGCGCAGAGGGACCTGGTCTGTAGAGTTTCCGACCGACAGAACAAGTCAACTGTATGCAGCTGTAAAGTTGCAGTTTCTGTAGTGGTTGGTGGGCACTGCAACGTAGGCGTTGAAATGACAGTCGTCCTCGATCAATGGAATGCTTCTAGGTTTTGTCTCTCTTATAAAATAACATGTTCACAAGATAAAAACCTAGTTTCGGCAATCAAGATTATTGACAAAGCAAGTCATTTCAAAGAACTTTGCTTATACTGAACTAGGGACCTAATCGAGTGTTGCAGTGTCTTTAGTTGTATTTTAAGTTTAGTGTCTTGTGCTCTTATGTGTAGATCTACTCCTATGTTACAAAGGGAAGTACATCATTTATTCTCTCGTTGTTGAGATTTGAGTGTGTGGCTAGAGTTAATCGTGGTGTCTTATTGAAGTCTATATCAACTAGATTTAGTTGCTATAGTGGGGAATAGAGTTATCGTTTTGTGTCTTGTAATAGAGGTATTACAAGGTGTGTAGAATTAAGAGTTTAATCCATTGTAAGTACTCGAGTTTGTATTTACGTTTTGCTTGGAGATAGTGGAGCCTTGAAAAATCCTGTGAGACAAGTCATATTTATTTTCGAGCAAGGGGGTTTCCACGTAAACATATTGTGTTCTTTACCTTCCGTTCTTATCTTAAATATCTCTGTTAAGTAATTTTATTGAAGGCCCTGATCTCTTGACTCGTAGGGGACTCATACAAGCCAATAATTGATATAAGAGGGAGTACTCTCATACAATTAATACCTAGAGAGGATCATGTTTATATGACTGCTCCACCGAATTTAGAAGAAGGACAGTCAACCACCCGACCTCGTAGCTTCAATGGAAAGTACTATGGGTGATGAAAGACTTGTATGCATGACTTCATAATGACTGAAGGATAGTCTGTGGGACATCATATTGGAAGGACCCTCACGTGACCATGAAGGAAGTCAAGAAATTAGAGATTACTAGATTGGTTCCAAAGACACGAAGGGAGTACTATGAAGTCGATCGCAAGAAGATCGAAAAAAGCTACAAAGCAAAAAATCTGTTTGTCTACGAAATAGGACCCAATGAGTATAACCGAATCTCAGTGTGTGAATGTGCTAAAGAGATTTGGGTAACTTTGAGGATGGATCACGAAATAATGAGTCAACTCAAAGAATCCAACGTGGACATGCTTTGAGCTCAGTACGAAAACTTTATAATGATGGAAGGTGAAACCATTCAAGAAATGTCGTATGCTTGTTATAATCCCATATGTTTCATGTCTTCTTCAAATCTCGAAGTTTACATCTTGCCTCGTAGAAGACATTATTTGGAAAGAACTTCTGCTTAAAGTGGTCCCACGTGCTAATTGTGCACAAACCTCTCTCAGCATCAACTGATTTTCATCTCCACCATGACATGTCAGTCTCTAAAAAGAACAATATTATGGTGTTGATCTTGGCATCGTCGACCCTTACATTTTCATATTGGAAATAATTCTCCTAGTGCCAAAGAAAGTTCTTTACTTCTTGTGCATCACGAACCCCTTTGAACATTGGTGATTTGGGAACCTCGATTTTGGCCTCCCTCATCACGACGACCTTTCTAGCGATCTACGTCAAGCCAGCATCAACCTATCCTTTGAGTGCCTCTATCTTTGCCTTCATGGCATCGATAGTGCTCAACGCCTCCAGGAGTCAACACTCTCATGTAGTGATGGTCTACCTCGTCTCTATCTCAGACTGTTATGCCCATCCAAATCATTTCGTATGTTTTTCGATTTCCTCAAGAGTATGTCTCTCAAGAATGATTAAAGTGCCTTCTACCTTTCCCGAGCGTTGGTCAAATATCTTGATTGCGCCCATCCGTGCATTAATCTTCGTAACCCACTTTCTACCAATCAAAACGTCCTCAACAAAATATCCTCAGGCATGACCTCTACATTATCATCAGTTGCTTCAGTGGTAGAAAGTTCTTGGGATATATGCCATTCATTTGACTCAACCTCGGGCGGCACATCCTGGTTCTTATTGGCGACATTCCCCTTTTTGTTATAACTCTTATTTCTAGCGGCATCTTAGGTGACGTTTGTTTGGGTTTTAGTAGTGTTGATTTCTCTATCGTTTGTCATTCTCTTGTTGCAACCTTGCTCTAATACTACCTTTCACGTCCTTAGTGTTTTACTAAGCACACATGCGGTACTTGACAACTTGCTCACGATCTTGCTCTGCATAGTCAACCTAAGTCACTAGAAATCGCTAAGAGAATGATAGAGAGAACACAAGAGAATTGCTAGGAAGATTCGTGTTGTAGAGAACTTTTGATTGATTTTTCATGATGATTTTACAAATGGATGCCCCTTTATTTATACTACTCACTTAGGAGCTAATATGTAATATATATTATCTAAATAATAATTCTTAAACAAGTTTTTTACATATTTACAAATAAGTCACATTTCTGGAATACTCTACGCAACTAGAATATTTCAAGGACCTTCCATGTAAATCAATGAAATTCTAAGGTCTTCCAAGGAAATTATCCACATATCTCTAGAACCTTCCACTATAAACTAGCATTTTTCCTATGTAAACTCTCTACATAGACAACTTTATGCCATGTGAAGCCTATGTAGCGCGATAATGTGATGGGTCATCATAGAAGCCTCTAAAAACTTTACAGTCTATCAAGTGTGAATACCTGTTCAAGAAAGGAGGTGGTTGTTCCGGTTGGAAAAAGTATCTCCAAAATTTTAATTAAATAATTTCACACAAATTAATTTCAGTTAAAAGAAAATGAATAAGTGACAAATGAAAAAAATAATTATCTATAAAATTTATCAATCAAGTCATTTGCTAAAGTCGAGTTGAGCCGAGCAAGCAATGATGCGGCACGAGGGGAGATTCTCTTCTCAACTCGTGAAGAGCTAGACGAAGTGCTTCTATATATTAGCACAAAAGTTCTCATCTTCATTTGTTTGCACATGAGATAGGCCAGCAAGAATATGGTGCAAACAAATAACAGAATGTGGAGTGTTGAATCCAACCTAATGTTTCATGATGGTAAAACTGTGAGTTGTGGATATGTTCTATTAAATGCTTCCACGCCTCTCCATCTGATGGATGACACATAACTCAGGTGGTCTTCTATTTTCATGGTGTCATCTCAAATAAGTAGCAGAGCTATTTGATCTGTATAACCTATTTAACCTTGTTATAAGATTAAAGATATAAGTAATGCATCACCCCAACAATAACTTTGTTTCTGCTAGAAGCCTGCTTAAAACAAAGCTCTTACACAAAACTTACTAAATTTTAGATCAACATAAGGAATCCTTATAGTATAACATGCAGTCATTTCCAAAACTATCAATTCTCATCGACGATAGTCCTAACTTTAACACCAACTTCTTTGCCTTATAAAAATTATCAGGTATCTCTATATTTGGATCAACTAATTCACGCATAAGGTCAATCATAAAGTCCACTGCTCCTTGAGGAGTATTCCAATCCAATTTGATACTTAATAATCTAATAACAATATAAAAGCAGAAGTACAGACTCCCTTCATATAAAGACGGACTAGCAGCTTCTAATTGTTCAAAGAAAATTCAAGATTCATCAGCAGGAGCTTCTTCAACATGATCACCTAATTCAAAATCGGAATGCATCTCATAAGCATCATGAACTAGGTAATCCCATACCTTAATAATACCGTTGATTTGATCCAGTAGCATACTGATGTGAAACAAGACTCTGCTACTACAAAGAGTAGTGAATGTAAAAATTCTAGGAATCAAGAATAGTTTCAATGAATCGTCCTAAAGAAATGAAAGAAGATCCACCTTCCATCAATGCATTCCTGCAAACCTCTCCCATGTCCTTGACTCTCTTCCTCAGGGGGTTTTCCCTGTCCATTATGTGTCTAATTGCTTTCTCCATCTCCTCTGCCTTCACAATTTCGCTATGAACACTATTGCGCATCCTGTAATTCAATGTCAGCTCCACTGCCACCTCAAGATCTCTCACCAATTGAAACGCGTTAATGTGTTGTTCTGCATAAAGGGGCCATGTCACAATTGGTACTCCATGCCATACACTCTCTATGGTCGAATTCCATCCACAATGAGATACAAATGCCCCAGTGGCTTTGTGAGCCAAGATTTCGACTTGGGGTGCCCATCCACATACTATTCCTCTGTTTTTTGTCCTCTCCAAGAACCCTTCCGGCAACATCTCCTCTAATTTTGTAGTTTCAGCATCCACAAGCGGACGTATTGACCACAAAAAACGAACCCCACTTCGTTCAAGTCCAATCGCCATCTGGATAAGCTGTGGTGGCTCAAAAATACCCGCGCTTCCAAAGCACAGAAAAAGAACAGAGGAAGGTGGCTGCTGGTCTAGCCATTTCATGATTTCTTCATCTTCAGACTTTGAATTCCCCTTACCATTTGGTGCCTCAATGTTAAAAAGAAATCCTACTGTGTAAACTGGAGGTAATTCAGGATTAGATGCTAAGCTATTGACAGCGTGACTTTCGAATTCTTCAACTGTGTTGATGAGAATTCCTTTGGTTTCTTTAAACCTGACACCATGGTTGCGGAATGAGTCGTAACCTTCCTTGACAAATGCAAAAGTAGGCAAGAATTTTGAGGGTACTGGATGAGCATAGGCTGCTATATTTAAATCGCCATCAGATGGGTTAAATTCTCTCCCAAATTGTTCATCCCAAACAGACAAGTAAAACAAGAAACCAAGAAAAGCAGCACCAGAAGTGAAGAAAAGATATGAAGGAATGTCAAGTTCATTTGCTACATCAATCATTGAAGTGCAAAACATATCAATGACTAGTCCAATAATTTTCGGGTTCGAATCAGTATCAGGCCATGACTTGTTGCTGATAATTGCATCTTTAACAATGGGTCGATAGTTTGCTATCAAAAGAGAGATGTATTTCTCAACAGACTTTGCTAGTTCTTCTGAAGATGGCAGTTCGATTTGAGCAAGTGTGATATATCTAATTCGATTGCCCTCGGGAGCAGAGGAGATTCGTTTGATGAAGGCATCTATGGTAGAACCCCATGGTGTTGGTGGTCTTATAATGAGAATTGTTACATATAGCCTTTCATCTCTGTCAACCAACTTCTCTGCAAACTTGCAAAATGGAACAAGGTGACCGATGGATGGGGTAGGCACACATACCAGCTCAAATTTGCTCATCTTTAGAACTACCTAATTAGTCAATCACAAGATGAAAATGTTTGATGCTATAAGAATGGATGTGTGATGTTTTTTGTAGGGGTCGTTTTGCCTTTTATGATGGGCTGATCTGATATTAATTGGACCACACATTGAGAAAGATAAGATATTAGCCTACCTATTTCAATTTGTTTATCTCATTTGTTAGCAAATATATATAAAAAAAAATATGTAGAAATAGAATACCAAAATGTTCTTCAATCTTGTCCGCTAAAGACGGCTGGCTATCTGATACTCCGTCCCTAATTACTTGTCTACTTTGGAATTGACACACCTATTAAGAAAATAATTATTGACATAGTGACCATTTTATCCCTATTAATTATGAAGTGCATGAATTAAAAATTTAAGATTTTTAAAAAATTCTACCTTTTTCAAAGTAATTAATTGAGGATATAATAGGTAAATTTTTTTTTTGTCCTTTCTTGATTTGTCAAAATTGACAAATAATTAAGGACAACAATAAAAGGAAAAATGGATAAGTAGATATATAACGGAAATTAGGAAAGAGACGTTTCATCTTTTACTAGATTGTTACCTTATTGAATGGGGTATGGGTGTCGGTATAAGATAGGGAATGCAATTTGTCGTTTGCCTTTTGTCTACTATTCACTGAACAATATTAGGTGAAGGTTAAAAATTGTCAATAGGTAATATTTTGATTTTTCAAATAATGAAAAGTATTCATATATGATTTTAAGCAAGATTGGTTAGATTTTATAGAGAGAACTATTTAAATATCTATTACAAAAGTTTTAATTAGATTAAAATGAATATACTGAAATTTTCAATCAATATTATACAAAGATAAACAAATAAATCAAATATTAATATAATATTTACATGATGATTTAAATATAATTAAAAATATTGATCAAAATAAATTTAAAAATCATTCCACAAATTAAATCAGTACATATGAAAAATAATATTGTTTTCTTAAAAATCATTCTACATATTTTTTTTTTCTTCCTGCAAAAATATTGTTGTTACCTTTAATTCTAATTATGTAAAATAATATATAAAATGTAAAATAATTATATATAAACGCAAAAATAAATAAATTATTATATCAAAAAAATATTATTCTTTAATGAAACTTAAACCAAACTTATGAGATATGTTAGTTAACTAATAAGGAATGTATATATGAAGTAGTGGCGTAGCCAGAAATTTCACGAAGGATGTTTACGTAATATACATGAATTTTTTTTTTAAAAAAGTACGTAATATACATGAAAAAATTTGAAAAAAAGAAGAAGCTTAAAGCTGTTGCTAGCAAGGTTCGATTCGAACTCACAAACACTTAAAGACTTGGCTCTTTCAAGACACCTTAAATCACTAGGCTACAACACCTTGTTGTGTCAAGGGTGTCCAAAATATGTTATTTAACCACTTTGTATATTTATTTTACTTGTATATACGTTATAATTTTTCCGACAAAGGGTGTCCAATTGGACACCCTAAAGACTATGTAGCTACTCCCATGTATGGAAGAAATATTTTAGTCTTCAAGAAAATATTTTTTGCTTTTGCTTTTGCTTTTTTTAAGAAACATAAATTTTTAACTTCTTTCCAACAACAGAAAAATTGTTTTTGCTACTTGTACACTTTAAATTTTGTATGTCCCTTAAGAATAATAATTAGTATAAATATTTCCTCATAATATTCATATTAATTGATGTATACCGTTACATTTTAAGAAATAATTTGGAAAATAAGTAGTAATTAATATTAAGGGTAAAGAAAAAGAAAAAGTCAACCGTCCTTTCTTGATAGGTTAACAATAGTAAGTAAAAATAAAAGAATACTTTTGAAATACTAAAATGAACGGAGAGAGTACTTTTGTCAGATTAAGTTTTCTTATTGATTTGGAAAGTCAAAAGTAAATGTGTTGGATAGACTTCCAAAAGGCCTAACTAGAGAGGTGATTGATTAATTATCAAATATAATGAGATTATGACAAAAAAGAAGTCATCATAATGATAATTCTACATAACTAACTGGAGATCCTAAAATGTACGTTCAAGGTATCAAACAAAGTTAGGAATAATGATTTAACATTATCGCTAAACTAAATCTATTCTTATGATAAGATAATGGTCAGGAATAAGGTAAAGTATTAAGATATAATAATTTTAAAGTTTAGACATGATCAAACAATGTATTTATGGATTATACATTTAGAAATCATATATGTGAGTGTGAGATGTAAGCCGCCTCACGCAGAATTAATGTAAGGTTCAAGCAGAATTAGTGTAAAGTCAATTAATATTCTCAAGGCACTTATAAAATCAGGCGATGTTCGTGGTTGAAAAAAAAACACAATAATGAGAACCAAGAACAATTAAGGGTTGATTGTGTAACATATGTTATCAAGGTATACATTAAAGTTCAACGGTTCAAATATATCTAATTAACCAACTGACCAAGTATACTCAATGTAGGTTCACTATGGAGAATTCAAAGAAAAACCTACTTACCCAAATGTGATTAATCCTTAATTATATATCACACAGTTTTTCATGCATATTTTCATAATATACCCATTTTTCATTCATCTGCGGAATTTTTGGGTTTCTTTAAAGTTTAAACCTTAAGAGCCAGTTTGGAAAGTCACCCTGAAAATTGGATTTGGTGTAATTGGGTGCAATTACACTATGTGGTATGCTTGGATGACCATGTATTTACTTGGTCAGCAGATAATTGAGTCTAATTGGTATGAGGTAATTACACTCTTCAATTCTTAGAGAGGGGTTGTGAATTGTTGCTAATAACAGGGTGTAATTACAAGCTGATTTCTTTTGAATTTCTTCTTTTTATTTTTTTTGTTTTAATTTATTTTTTATTTCTATTATTTTAAATTCTTTTTTTGATTATTATTCTAAAAATTTGTTTTTATTTAATATTATTTATATTTTATTTCCTTCTCATTCTCAACATTTACTTTATCTGATTCCATGCAATTTTTCGTATTATCAATTTTTTATGCCATGTTTATTTTTCATTAGCATAATTTTGTTAGTATTCTAATTTTTAAATTAAAGTAGGATCCATTGTTAAGTAAGGTTATAGACTTAGTAGGCGTTTGGCCATGCGATACCATATCACGATATGAAATCGTGAGATGGAATCAGCGTTTGGACATGCAATTTTATGCTGATTCCATCTCATAATTTCATATCATGAGATGTGATTCCATATTCTCCAAAAACCATGATATGGAAATTCCATATCATGATTTAGGATTTTTAAATACAAAAATTTATCCATAAGTTTATATTTTGTTAAAACAACCCACATTTATATTTACTAACCATTTATTTCATATGTAAATAAAATTTATAATCACATCATTACTTTTTAAAATTTATTATTCTCACCAACATAAAATTTATTATTACTTTAAATTTGATGAATATAAATGATAAGGTAGGAATTAATTTGGTGAATATAAATAAAAACGGAGGGAGTAATATTTTTTTGTTTTTCATAATAAAAAAATCTTCTCTTTTGGCTACATATGAAAATGTTTAAAGCAATTTAATATGAAAAAGGACAAAATTGGTGATGTATGTTTGATAATCACTACTTCCAATATGTTTAATTTTAGCACGAAATTAATGCACTAAAAATGTGTAATTGCGCACAAGTGAAACAAGACATGAACTATTATGATATTGACACACAAGTAAAAATTGTCATAACTTGTGCAATGTTACATAATTATTTGTAAGAATACCAAAGGAGTGATGAAATATGTATGGTCTATGAAAATGAAAATATAGTTGTGAATGATGTTGACCAACAAATGACACAAAGTAGCAATGTTGGTTTGTCTTCTCGGTTATATGATCGAGAAATGCAAGTTCAACGTGAGGAGATTGTCTGTACTATGTAGTGGAATATATTAAAAACTAGTACACTACAATTCATGTTCAATTATTTTTATTGACTTAAAGTTTGATCAATTAAAGTTAGATGAAACAGTTACTTAAGTGAGAACAAATAGCTTTGTAATGCAATTTTATAATTTTTTTTGTTTATTTGGTAAGAATGAATAAACAATTGGGGCTATTTTAATAGTTTTACAACTTATGGAATTCTTATGTTTATGAGAAAATATACAACACAAAAATTCCATATAGCACGTCCAAACAAAACTTCAATTTCATCTTATGATTTCATATTATGATATCATATCATGATTCCATATCTGTAACATCTCTCTATTTGAAAGAACTAGAAAGATTTAGAATTGGAAAGAGTCATTTTAGAAAAGAATGAAAAATCTGGAAATTTGTTAAGTTAAGCTAAGTTGAGTTTTTGGGTAAAATTCAAACGACCATAACTCCTAGCTCAAGATGATTAAGGTGTGCTTCCAGATACCATAGGAAAGATCTTGGAATTATCTTTCCAACGCCGCCGAGTTTGCACGATTCCGATTTCGTATGAGTGAGATATGCCCATTTGAAGTTGGGTTGTTCAAATAAGGAAAGTATAATCCAAATTTTTAAGGGGTATTTTGGTCTTTTCCATACCCACTTAATTTAATTCGTTTTTAATGAATTAATTAGGGTCAAAACTGAATTGGTTCAGTTTGTACAATTGAAAATTCACGCTATGGCTTTAGAGAGAAGAACTCAAGAGAGAAGAGAAGAGGAAAATCAAGATTCGTCGTCTCCGTAAGGAATTGATTGCGGATTTCATCAAGGATTTGATCCTACGAGGTGTGTGAGACTTTCATAACGTTGGGTTCGTTCACCCACGTGCCAAACATGTTTAATTTAGCTAGAATTCGTTCTAAAAAGTTGGAAGTTTGAATGTTCTTGATGAGCTTTCGTTTTTGAATTTGGGTTGAGATTGAGGAGTTTCTTGAGATTAAAATGTTGATTCCTTGAGTTGTTTGAGTTAGATTTTTGTGTATATATTTTGGGTATCTGATTTTAAAGAGACTTTGAGAAAAGGGATCAAGTTTAGTCGAATTTAGATCAGAAAACGAGTTGAAAAGTTCGTCGGGTTTGCCTGGGGAGGGGCTAGCGCGGTGCCCCCCCATAGTGCCAGGAAGGCTGGGGTGGTGCACCAGAAATGAGCCCTAGTAACTTGGGGGCTGGCGCGACGCGCCATGAATGCGCCCGAGTCGTCTGCCCCCACCCATTTATCGTCGTTTAGCCCGTTTAAGTAATTGTAAAGTGTGCTAACACTTCCTCTTGATTCTAACTACTCTAAATGACTTATAAACACTTAGAAATCATTCATAAAATCATAACGTTGAATCCATAAATTCAAATTCAAGGAAAGTTAAGAGCCAAGTCTAGAAAGTTCATAGAGTCTTTCCAAGAAGTCTTTTACAAATGTTTTAATCTTGTTTTAAGACTTGAGTTTTGAGTTAAGTAAGAATAACAAATGAAGTTCATTTCTTCAAAAAGAGTATATGGGAACTAAGTATTCTCAAAGAGTAAATGTTTTCACATTTAAACAAGAGAGGAAACACTGATTTCCAAGACAACTTTTGAGCTAGTTTTTGAGTAATTATCTCAAACCAAAGAAAGAGTTTTGTTTTTAAAACATATGAGCTGAGTATATTTTAGGAGTAGTATTGACCACCGAAATGGGGACGAGTTCATAATAACTCAAGTCTCCATAAACCACGTAGTCATCATGGGTAGAAATGATCATACTTTTTAGATGACTCCTTAGTGCTTTTTAGCATAGACTAGTGGATCCACTTAGTTGAGGTGTTCTATATGACGGCAAAGTATAAGACAGTTCTGGCAGCGTGAGCGAGACGTTGTATCATCACTTAGGCTCATAGTGATGGTTGTCAGTTAGAGAACTCCCACAGTATTATGTTACTTTATTATATGAGTAAACTGAATTTTTATTGTATCTCTTTAATACATTGAGTTACCACTTATTATTTTAAATGCTTTGTATAAACTGCACCATTATTGTTGTTTTTACTTTGCATCTGAGTTGAGTTATTCATGAGTTGAGTAAAGCCAAGGGAAGTGTTCTTATCAGATTCCTTTCAACCTTATGTCTTGTTTAGTATTCCCCTCGCATAATCGTACATTCAATGTACCAATGCCATTTGTCCTGCATCATTTTATGATGCAGACACAGATAACCAAGATTAGCATCCAGTGCCTCGTTGATCCAGTTGAGCACTCAGAGTCAGTTGGTGATCCTCCTTGCTTTTCGGAGGACTCCTTTTACATTGCTTTAGTTTCAGTTGTTAGGATTATCGAGGGTCTTGTCCCGACATTCATCTTTGTTTTAGAGGCTTCATAGACGAGTAGTCAGAGTTCTTTAGTCTTGTATTTCAGATGTTTTGCTATAAGACTTAAGTTGCCATCTATGTATAGTTTGAATGTTTTATCCTTAAACATTCTGAGTTTAATTTGAGACAATTGTTTTATAAATGTATTTGATCTTTGTAATAATGCTTAAAGTCTTCCGCTGAGAGTCTAGCCAGGCCAATGGTTCTCTTGGGGCCAGAAATGGTTCTCGAGTGCCAGTCCCGCCCAAGGTGTAGGCTCAGGGTGTGACAAACTTGGTATCAGATCCCAGAGTTCAAGAGTCCCAGGGAGTCTATGAAGCCGTATGTGTAGAGTCCTAGTTATTGGTGTGAAGCATGCCACATCTATAATTAGGAGTCTGCAACATTTAGAAAATTCTTTCACTTCTTTCACATCTTTCACATTCATTTCGTACGCTAGAGTTAATCTCTATGAAGTTTCTTTCTAACTCGTACTTGCGCGTGTGTTTCAGTAATCATGTCTCCACGAAGAGTTGTCAGAGGTCATCCTGCTAGGCGTATTATTAAGAAGCAAGGGGTACCTAATGTACCTGAAGTGAGCTCAAGGAGAGGTCACCAATGCTGAATTTCGCGAAGCAATCCGAATGCTAAGTCAGGTTGTGACCAACCAAGTTGGGAAACAAAGAGTAGCTCGACAGGAAGAGGTTGATACTTCGAGGGTCCGAGAGTTCTTGAGGATGAATCCTCCAAGTTTCACTGGTTGAAGCACTACTGATGATTCAAAAAACTTTATTGAGGAATTGCAAAAGGTATTTGAGGTCATGCACGTTGCCAATGTTGAGCAAGTTGAACTAGCTGCATATCAACCGAAAAATGTTGCTAGGACTTGGTTTGACAAGTGGAAGAAGGGTAGAGATGAGGGTGCACCAATTTTGACTTGGGCAATGTTTGAAGAGGCTTTCTTGGGGCGTTTCTTCCCCTGTGAACTGAGAGAATCCAAGGTACGGGAATTCCTTACTTTTAAGCAGGGATTCACTTAGTGTTCATAAGTATAGCTTGAAGTTCACCCAACTTTCCCAATATGCTTCGGAGATGGTTGCGGATATAAAGAGTAGAATGAGTTTGTTTGTTGCTGGGCTGTCTCGTCTGTCGAGTAAGAAATGTAATGCTGCTATGCTAATATGTGATATGGATATATCAAGGTTGATGGTTTATGTGCAGCATGTTGAGGAAGAGAAGATGATGGATAAGGAGGAGTTTAGAAACAAGAAAGCGAAAACAGGGAATGAGTCCTAGCAGCAGAAAAATAATGTGAACCGTTCGTTCTTTCAGCAGAAGCAAAAGGGACCTGCTCCATCATCTGCTAGTGCACCTGCACCCAGGTAATGGGAATCAGGGCAATAAAGCCCAATCTTCATCAGTTGCTCCACTAGACATGGCTGCACCTAGATGAGCTACTTCCGGTACTAGAGGAGGAGCAAGTCACCTTTATGCGATCATTAGTCGTCAAGAGCAATAGAACTCTCCAGATGCTGTCACTGGTATGATCAAAGTCTCTACTCTTAATGTTTATGCTTTGCTAGACCCAGGAGCGAGTTTATCTTTTGTGACTGCTTATGTTGCAATGAAATTTGATATCCTTCCTGAGAAACTTTGTGAACCCTTTTGTATTTATACACCTGTTGGGGAGTCTATTCTAGCTGAACGAGTATATCGTGATTGTGTCTTTCCATCAATCACAAGAACACCATGGCTGATTAGTTAGACATGATGGATTTTGATGGCATTCTAGGTATGGACTGACTTCATGTCTGTTATGCCTCCATTGATTGTAGAACTCGAGTTGTTAGGTTCCAAATTCCTAATGAGCCAGTTATAGAGTGGAGTAGCAGTTCAGCAGTGCCTAAGGGTCATTTTATTTCGTACCTTAAGGCGAGAAAGTTAGTTTCCAAGGGTTGTGTCTATCACTTAGTCCGAGTTAATGACTTTAGTGTTAAGACACCTCTTATTGGGTCAGTTCTAGTTATGAGTGAGTTTCCAGAAGTCTTTCCTACCCGGAGTCCCTTCTGAGAGAGAAATAGACTTCGATATAGACCTTCTTCCAGATACTCGTCCTATATCTATTCCACCATATAAGATGGCACCAACAGAGTTAAAAGAGTTAAAAGAGCAGTTGAAAGATAACCTAGAGAAAGGTTTCATTCGACCAAGTATCTCACCTTGGGGCACTTCGGTCTTGTTTGTAAGGAAAAATGATGGTTCCCTTAGGATGTGTATAGATTACCGTCAGTTGAACAAGGTTACCATCAAGAATAAGTACCCTCATCCGAGAATTGATGATATCTTCGATCAGCTTCTGGGTACCACTTGTTTATCTAAGATAGACCTCAGATCTGGCTACCATTAGTTAAGAGTAAGGGAATGTGATATTCCAAAGACATCTTTCAGGACCCGTTATGGTTATTATGAGTTTCTGGTCATGTCGTTTGGTTTAATTAATGCACCTGCAATGTTCATGGACCTTATGAATAGAGTATTCAAGCCTTATTTAGATATGTTTGTTATTGTGTTCATTGATGACATTCTAATCTATTCTAGGAATGAGGAAGATCATTCTAGCTAGTCATCTCAAAATTGTTCTCCAAACTTTAAAAGATAAGGAGTTATATGCTAAGTTCTCTAAATGTGAGTTTTTGCTCAAGTATGTGGCATTCTTGGGCCACATAGTTTTCGGTGATGGAATTAGAGTTGATACCCAGAAAATAGAGGCAGTGTAGAATTGGCCTAGACCCACGTCTCCAACTGATATTAGGAGTTTCTTGGGGTTGGCTGGATATTATAGAAGGTTCGTAGATGGGTTCTCGTCTATTTCATCCCCTTTGACCAAGTTGACTCATAAGACAGTTAAGTGTCAATGGTCTGAAGCTTGTGAGAAAAGCTTTCAGGAATTGAAAAAGTGGTTGACTACTGCCCCAGTGTTGACCTTACCAGAAGGTACGCAAGGCTTTGTGGTCTATTATGATGTGTCTAGAGTTGGTTTGGGTTGTGTATTAATGCAGAATGACAATGTCGTAGCTTATGCCTACAGACAGTTGAAAGTTCATGAGAGGAACTACCTAACCCATGATCTAGAATTGGTTGTCGTAGTATTTGCATTGAAAATATGACGCCATTATCTTTATGGTGTCCATGTGGATGTGTTCACCAATCACTAGAGTCTTCAGTATGTGTTTACTCAAAAAGAGCTTAATCTTAGACAATGAAGGTGGTTAGAATTACTCAAGGATTATGACATGAGTATTCTTTACCACCCAGGTAAGGCTAATGTTGTTACTGGTGCCTTGAGCAAGTTGTCTATGGGTAGTACCGCCCATTTTGAGGAAGATAAGAAAGATATAACAAGAGATGTGCATAGACTTGCCCGATTGGGAGTTCGACTAATGGATTCCACAAAAGGAGGAGTAGTGGTGATGAATGGGGGTGAATCATCATTGGTGTCTGAAGTTAAAGAGAAACAAGACCAAGACCCTATTTTGCTTGAATTGAAGGCAAATGTTTATAAGTAAAAAATATTGGCTTTTGAACAAGGGGTAGATGGTGTATTGAGGTACCAAGGTAGGTTGTGTGTACTAAGGGTGGATAAATTCCAATAGAGGATCATGGAGGAAGCTCACAACTCCAGATATTCCATTCATACAGGTTCCACAAAGATGTACCGTAATTTGAGAGTAGTTTATTGGTGGAGTAGTATGAAGAAGGGCATTGCAGAATTTGTTGTTAAGTGTGTGAATTACCAACAAGTTAAGGTAGAGCATCAAAAGCCCGGTGGTATGACTTAGAATATAGAACTTAAGGAATGGAAGTGGGAGATGATCAATATGGATTTACAGGTTTACCAAGGTTTCGCAGGCAGCATGATTCTATTTGGGTGATTGTCGATGGAATGACGAAATCAGCCTACTTTTTGTCGGTAAACACTACCCATACAACAGAGGACTATGCCAAGTTGTACATTCAAGAGGTAGTCAGACTTCATGGGGTTCCGATATAGATTATATCAGATAGAGGTGCATAATTTACTGCACAGTTCTGGAAATCTTTTTAGAAAGGCTTGGGTTCAAAGGTGAACTTAAGTACTGCTTTTCACCCTAAGACAGATGGTCAAGCAGAGGGCACTATTTAGACTTTAGAAGATATGTTGAGGGCCTGTGTGATTGATTTTAAGGGGAATTGGGATGATCAGTTACCTCTCATTGAGTTTGCGTATAGCAATAGTTACCACTCTAGCATCTAGATGGCTCCTTATGAAGCTCTTTATGGGAGAAGATGCAGATCTTCTTTTGGATGGTTTGAAGTTGGTGAAATTGGGTTGATAGGACCAAACTTAGTTCATCAAGCTATGGAGAAAGTGAAAGTCATTCAAGAGAGGTTGAAAACAACGCAGAGTCGTCAGAAATCCTACATTGATGTTAGGAGAAGGGAGTTAGAGTTTGAAGTAGATGATTGGGTATACTTGAAAGTTTCACCCAAGAAGGGTGTTATGAGATTTGGTAAGAAGGGGAAGCTTAGTCCCCGGTAAATTGGCCCTTACAGAATATCCAAAAGGGTTGGTAATGTAGCTTATGGGTTAGAGCAACCTAAAGAGTGTAATGACCCTCCTGGTCATTTCTGCATCTTGCCTTCTGTGTGTCGTTTAGAGCATTCCTGTAGCGACCCCAAGTCATTTATGACTTGCTGGGACTGACAGTTCGGTCACCTGGTCGTTTGTTTGGTTATGGTGTGAGTTTTAGTGTTTTGGAGCTTATGAACCTTGAACGATCATTTTCGATCAAAAGTTCAATAAGACGACCTCATAATAGAATTTTGATGGTTCCATCAGCTCCGGAATAGCCAAATTAGGTTAGTAGCATAGTTGGCACAAGTATCGAGGCCTTTGATACGAGTTTGGATCATTAGGCGTTTTAGCCTTTGAAATTTGGCCTAAGGTTGACTTTGGTCAACATTCTTGGAAAATGCGCTCGAATGAAAATTCCGTCAGCGTGGTTAGCTCCGAAATGTTGAGTTTGGTCTAGAACGACCTTTCGTTCGACTCCCGAGGCCTCCAGACTCATTTCGAGACCCTCGATGGATTTTGGTTAAAATGGTTTTTGGAAGTGGGACCCACTTTTTATCGAGATATTGCACCGGTATGTTCGAGATGAGTCTTATGTGCTCCAGTATGATTCAATTGAGTAGGATGATCATCTGACCTTTATAGAGGAGCCGGTTGTCATTCTAGCCAAAGATGTCAGATAGTTGCGGTCGAGAGCCATTCCTATTGTTAAGGTCCGTTGGAGGCATCGTCCAGTCGAGGAGGCTACCTGGGAGACCGAGCAGGAGATGCGGGAGCAATTCCCCAGCTTACTTGAGCCCTCAGGTATATCCTTATCCTTTCTTTCGCGAACGAAAGTCCTTTTTAGCAGTGGATATTGTAATGACCCTCCTGGTCATTTCTGCATCTTTCCTTCTGTGTGTCGTTTAGAGCGTTCCTGTAGCGACCCCAAGTCATTTATGACTTGCTGGGACTGACAGTTCGATCACCTGGTAGTTCGTTTGGTTATGGTGCGAGTTTTAGTGTTTTGGAGCTTATAAACCTTGAAAAATTATTTTCAATCAAAAGTTCAAGAAGACGACCTGAGAATAGAATTCTAACGGTTCCATCATCTCCGAAATGGCCAAATTAGGCTGGTAGCATAGTTGGTACGAGTATCGAGGCCTTCGATATGAGTTTGGATCATTAGGCGTTTTAGCCTTCAAAATTTGGTCTAAGGTTAACTTTGGTCAACTTTCTTGGAAAACGCGCTCGGATGAAAATTTTTCCGTCAGCGCGGTTAGCTCCGGAATGTTGAGTTTGGTCTAGAACGACCTTTCGTTTGACTCCCGAGGCCTCCGGACTCATTCCGTGCCCCTTGGTAGATTTTGGTTAAAATGGGTTTTGGAAGTGGGACCAACTCTTTACTAAGATGACCTCTAATGGAAATTTTGACTGCGTCGTTGAGTCCGGAATGTCGAATTTATTAGGGTAGCAAATATGTTTTATTTTTATCGGGTTCCGAACGAATTCCGAGCACCCTGTCAGAGACTTTGAAGAATTTAGCCAAAGCTGAGATCTGGTGCAGCTCTTTAGCGACCAGAGTTTGGGCCTTTAACGACCAACTTTTGGGTTTTCTAGCGACCAATTTTGCCTTTTATAAACCCCCAACTTAGTTTTATTCCTCATTTTCTTTAAAATGTGATAACTTGAGCTTTGGAGCTCCAATCTGGGCGATTCAAAAGGCAAAGTCGTGAAATTTTTCGAAGAAAACTCGTTGGTGAGCTCAGAATCTGATTTGGGGTTTCCGTTTGAGGTAAATTTCACAAAATACCTGCTGCCACAACCCCCTTTTTGTGAGCTTGATTTTGAGATTTTTGAGACTTGTTTTCTCATCCATTTTAGGTTCGATTTCAGCGATTCCTGAGTTCATTTAGAGGGGTTTTTCGAGGAGAGAGTTGTGGTGTTGTCGGAATTTACTGTAGAAAGCCTGTTTCTGGTAAATATGCTGAATTAACTACTGTCCCATTTCTTTAGTTCGTGAGGAAAATTTGGGTTTTGGTTCCATGTTGGTTCTGTGTTGTTTCCGAGCCCCGAATTGTGTCCATCATGGAACACAAGTTCGGGGAGCTGTTAAGAGCTTATTTTTGGGGTTAAATCCGGAATTTTCAGCGCGGGTCCGAATTTCCCATTTTTGACCCCGAAATTGGTCCATCTCTGTTTCTTGCGATTTTAGTGTCTAAACGACCGTAATAACGTTGTGACTCTATTTTTGATAGTGTGTCAGCGTTTCGAGGTTGTTCGAAAATGGAAAGCTCTAGAGGAGTGATTTTGGAGCGCGCGTGATCGGCCTACAGGTAGGCTATGGTTTTCCTCTCTTAGATTGAGCTCGAGAGTGTGAATGTATGTTGATTAGTTGGGATTTGGGTTGGTAGATATTGAATCATGCATAGATGTTTAGAAATCATGTTTCGGGCTCTTTTGGGAATTTTCAGGTAATTGTGAGCATGCTATGTGTTACTAATTGACCCTCCTTGGTATGTGGAGTGCTTGTATGCTTGATTACTATTTATCTGAAGCATGTTGGGCCTTGTTTTAGGTTTGACTAGGGCATGCGTTAGTTTTGCCCCGATGTCGCTTGACCGACTTAGATCCCCGTAGACTGGTGTAGCAAACTTAAGTATGATATTTTGGGCCTTAGCTAGACGATACACTTGCTCCGACGATAGTTATCCTTATTTCCCCGATGTTACGGCTTCACGAGTTTTGTCGGCGACACTAGTTCGGCTTCGCGATTCGATTCCAAGGACTTACATTGATTGGCTAAGTGTGGACGACGTTCCACAGACATTTATGAGCATGGATCGATTGAGACTCTTTCAATAGCTACATTGGCACCTTTATAGAGCATCCAGTTTAAGGTCCGGCCTCTATCGCCCAGATACTTATATAGAGCATCCGGTTAGAGGTCCGGCCTCAGTTACTTGATACTTGTGATTGGTTACTTGGGTACTTCTGGTGTCATAACCCGGGAGCACCCCCTAGTCGCAACCGGCGTACTCGACCTTGAAGAGGTCTAATACAAGCCTCTTAGCATTCATTCATCGCATAGACAGAAAAACCATAAGGAATTTAAAACTTTCTTTACAAAGAAGACATTTAATTAAAAAATAGCAAGCGGAAGACTTTCTAGACTTTATACATGATGTCTCATAACCATCTAATACTTTAGAGTACAAAATTCGGGACTAATCCCGTACACA
>JAJOOR010015085.1:0-29755 GCA_036250505.1 Solanum acaule
TAGGAGGTGGGGGGTGTAAAAAAATAAAAAATTGAAATTAGAAATATCTTTTAAAAACAACTTTTAATATTTTTTTGGGAGGAGTGGTGGTAGGGGGTGGGGGTAGGGGTGAGGGTGGGGTAAAAATATTGAATTTAAAAACAAACTTTAAATTATTTTTTTTTTGGGGGAGCTGGTTTGAGGGTAGGGACCAAATAAATTGATTTTTTCAACAATTTTTTTTAAATTGGAAGTTGGAAGAGAGTTTTGGAAAATGTTTTCCTTAAGTTTTGAAGGGAAGTCATTTTCCTTAAATTTGAGGAAAATGAGTTGATTTGGAAAACATTTAACCCAACCAAACATGAGAAAATTGGAAAACTCCTTCATACCAAACACACCCTTAGTTTTTATCACTGTATTTTATTAAGTGTGTATGTATCTAATGAATATATTGGAGACTTAAGTATTATTGAAAAGTTACGCATGTATTTGACACAATTTGTTCTATCATGTATCCGAGTTTTGTCATATGTATATGGTCTTCTATCATGTATCTTAATATTATCATATATATTTGTTATGTTATTACAATGTATCTAACTATTTTCATATTTATCTGAGATACATGTTTTTGGATATAACGTATAAATTTGATATTTGATACATCAAATTATACATATAATAGATACATGAAATAATATTAGATCATATAAATAGATACATGAAATTAATATTAGATCATATAAATAAATATATAAAATTAATACTAGATACTTCTATGACACATATGAATGTACTTGTATGATAATTATGTATTTAGGTGTTAAGTTGGTTGGATACATTATATATTGATAATAGATACAACAAATTAATGAATTTATTATTTTAAGAGTAATAAAATAACATGTCTTTTATCAACAATATAATAAAAAGAAATTAATGAAGCATAGATATAATCCTTGAGTTTTGCCTTATATTAAGGGATTTAATTAATTTAAATTTTCAGAATTAATTGGCTATGTATTTTGAAAATCCTCAATAACTCCTCTAATTAAGGGAATATGTTACATCTAATTAATTAAATAAATAAAATATGTATCTCAATTTTAAAATTCGGCAGATACATGTATCTCACGGATTCAGACTCATGTATCCTAAGCACGAAATATGATAGAGAAAGTAATATTTGAAACTATTAGGAATCTTAGTAATTAGGACCTAAACTAGTGGGATTTACATAGTTTTCCTTAAATTATACGTTAATAACTATTTTTCTCGCTTCTAGTTGTCATTTGTTTAAAAATAAAGTAAATTAAAGTGATGGTTAAAGAGTTACGAGCATCTTTTTTTTCTTGTTAAAAGTTATTATGAACATATGTGGTTAAAATATTGTCACTCATCAAACTACTAGTAATGAGAAAGAAATTAGAACATAGCATGTTATATATTTGCATGTTTATAGTATAATTTTCATTAATGTAACAAAAGTAGTTTCATTAACGGGCCATGTGTGCAATTTGTATGTTTTTGGCAAGTTTAGTTCTTTGTCCGAATATAGCTTGTGTGACTTTACATTCAATCAAATCTATAAACTTGATTGGACTAGATGATCAGTAGATTTTTATTTTTTTACTTCGTCTCAAGTATTCGATAATGTATTGAAATTTCAACTAATTTAGATCCACGCTTCGTATTCATTAGAAGGGAGGACATTATTTCCTATCATACCTTTAATTGATGACGAAGAGGTCATATTCATTCTACCACAATTATATTCTTGGTGATACTCTATATAGTTAGATTCTATTATCAACATATCGACATTTTTATTTTTTTACTTACGTTGGAAGGTAGCTTTTTTTTTATGTTGAAAGACATAATAATCAAGTAAATATAATGAACTTCCCAAGAAAAAAAAGTGTTACCACTTAAGCAAAAATATTGTTTAGCTGCTAAAAAAAGCACAAGATTATTTAACAGCAGAGCAATTCTTTTTAAACAAGAACGGATCGAGTATTGAAATTCTTAATATTTTTAAAAAATATGCCAACTATATGTGCAGTGCATCAAGTTAAAAGGAATGTAAATAAAAGAAAAAGAAGCATTAATTTATATAATAACAAGTTAACAACTATATTTACTTCGTTCACTTTTATTCATTCATTTTAAACTTTACACGTTCCTAAAAAAATTAGTTTTATTGTTCAATCATTTTCTCTTATGCATTCTATAATAAAAATCCGAACATTCAATAACAAATCCAAATTATTCCATGATTATTAGTATATCCTTTTTTATATTAGAATTCACATATAACTTGATCCCAAATTGAATCAATTTAAAAGAGTCTTTTCACTTTTGCAACTTATTGCTAACAAAATCACAATAGTTCCAAATTGTCTTATTTTTGGCATTAAGAGAACATTAGGCATTCAAGTATTTCGAATCTAATAATCAAAGGTTGTAGAACAATTATTTTGCTTAAGTGGTAATTAGAATAATATGAAGTACTTTATATTCAAAAATAGAATTTCTTACGGTAACAAGATTAATTAAATTTCAAAACGGATATCACACACAATGTGAAAAATGAAATATTAGTACTTCCCTAAAATTCTTAGTTATACTCTCTCTACTTGCTCTTTACTTGTTCAATTTGGACTGTGCACGTTTTTAAGAAATAATAATTAAAATTATAATAAAAAATGAAAAAATATTTTTAGTATGAAATTGAATGAATTTTTAGGAAAATAATAATTAATGTTATGATAAAATATGAAAATATATATTTTAGTATAAAATTGAGTGATTTTTTAAGAAATAATAATTAATATTATGATAAAATGCACTTTTAGTATAAAATTGAATCAATTTTTAAGAAATAATAAATAATTTTATGATAAAATAAAATTGAATGATTTTTTAAGAAATATGATATTAGGATAAAATATGAAAATGTATTTTTTTGGTATAGAATTGAATGAGAAGGCAAAGCAAGATAGTAAGTAATAGGAATAAGGGTTTGAAAAATATCCCAACTTTGGTTGGATTTACTGTTGCGATACTAAACTTTCATGAGGACCTATTACCTCCCTAGACTATTTAATACCGTATTTTTTATCCCATAAACTATTTAATAGTGTATTTTAATGGTATATATGTGCCCACGTGGACAGATTACTATTTATAATTTTGCATTATTGGTATGTCCAAGTGGGTAAATATATATGTTTAAAATACGATATTAAATAGTCTAGGGAGCTAATAGGTCATGAAAGTTTAATATCGCAACATCAAATTTGACCAAAGTTGAGATATTTTTCAGACCAAGCGATAATACTAATATACCCTAAGAAAAAGACAAAGCCAGAAAAAAAGTATTAAAAGGGAAGAGGAAATACAATTCTCGTGTGATTAGCTCTACTGTTTTCCAACACTGGGCATAAAGAAGAAGAAGCGTCCGACCTCCACTCTTTGCCAGGTGACATCAAGCGGTTTCTTATGGATTCTTCCTCCTTCACATTATCTTTTTTTCCTTTTTTTCGGTTTCTCCGCACCATAAATTCATTCTCACTGATTCATTAGGGTTTCAGTTTCAACACACAGAGATTCCGCAATGGCAACGGCGGCCTCTAAGGCAGCCGACTCCTACATTGGGAGTCTTATTTGCTTGATCACAAAGTCTGATATACGCTATGAAGGATTTCTATTCCATCTTGATGCTGCTGAATCAACAATCGGTCTTCGTAACGGTATACACACTTACTCACACTCTGTTCTATTTTTTTTATTTTATTATTATGTTGTAATTGTTAGTTTGTGAATGTGTAAGAGTTTTGGTGTGTGCCTGTTTGTGTTATCTGAGTTGTAGATGAACGAAGCAAAGAAAAAGGAACCGTTTGCATGTTGTATTAACTGAGAATTGAATTATACAGTGTGATCATGCTTATTTATGTTGTTATTAATTTGTAATGTTTGGAGTTTAATACTTGAAAGGCGAAATAGATATAGATCTGTTCGAAGGGGGTTTTGAAAGAATGTGTTAGGGTTAATAAATTTGAAAAGGAAAAAAAATGTGTTTGGGAGGAAGATGAAGACAAAGGAGAAAGTGAGCACAAGGAAAGTTAGAAGATGTGTTTCATTTGTTTTCTGCCTTAACTTGCTGGGAACTGATGCATCAATGTGGTTGTTGCTGTTGTTGTTCCTTTTCTTTTGATTTTTTGTAATGCTGTTTTTGGTGTGTGTCATCCATTGATTTCTTGTTTAGGTTGATGCTGGTTAAAGTTTAATTCATGAATATAACACAGAAAAAACATGCATCCTTTTGTTTTTTGGTTTGTGATTGTATTAGGGTTTCGATGTGCAAAGGATTTTATTGTGCCATTTTGGTGAAATAATAAATGAACTCTTTTGATTTATCCGAAAAAAAGACCCAAATTTTTTAAACTTAAAGTGAACCAGTTGGTAGCTCTGCTTTGAATGGAAAATGTGAACAACTGAGGGTCACTTGTGTAATCATCTAAGAATTCTTATTTTTTTGTTCACCCTGAAGTTCTGAGTGATCCATGCATGCACATGCCACATGTGGTTTATAAAAAAGATAGATTTGTTGCAAGAATTGATGTCTAGGTGTGTTGTTGAATCATACATCCTATTTTTGGTGCCCTAATAAAGTAAGTAGATGCTGAATCCTCACAAATTTTTATTATTGTAATATAGCTGGTCTCTTGAGTAAGTGCGCAGAAGGAAACATATTTGAGTCCAGTTTTTCAACCTTCCTGTTGATATAAAGGCTAGAATTGAATTGCAACCAAGGTGTGGCGTCGTGGTCAATGAAGTGGATTAAGAACCATGATATCTTAGGTTCAACTACCAGTAGAGACAAAAACACTATAGGTGTTTTCTTCTCATTTGTCTTAGCCTTAGTGGACAGAGTTACCTTGATGGGAGGTGGGAGGTATCCTGTGGAATTAGCCGAGGCACACAGATGTTGTTCCGGACACCACGGTTATCAAAACAATTTTTTTATAAAAAATAAAGGCTAGACTTGAATATTTTATCAAAAAATAATAATAATAAAGGCTAGATTTGAATTTCAAGAAGAATTTGTTCAAAAGCAGATAATTACTTCTCTAACAAGTATTTTAAGATTAAGCTCTTCCCGTTTTAACATGGATAAACTAGAGAATCCTGTGGTTAGTGTCTCCTCGTGTCATAACAAATGTGATGGACTTCTGTTACCTTTGTCAAAAAAAAAAACAAACAAATGTGATGGACTTTTCTAGTTCCTGAAGTTTATGGCTTTCTCTTATTACCTTTTTGTATTATTGAGTTGTTTGGCTAAATTAATAATAATGTTTAGATATTTGGCGGTATAGTTTACTTGTTTCGTCTTGAACTCTTAGCTTCTTATCGTGTACATTTAGTGACACCCAAGTCATCTGTTTGTGGTCCAGTGAAATCTTATGGGTCAGAAGGACGAAAGAAGGATGGACCTCAGATATCTCCTAGTGACAAAATATACGAGTACATTTTCTTCCGTGGTAGTGATATAAAGGTGAGATCTACTTCTGTCTTTACCTGCTTACTTTTTGTGCTTGGTAATTTTATCGGAACTGGATTATTGTAATAAAAACTTCAAGAAACTGATCACCATCAGTTACCAAGTGTTCAGGGTCCTTTAGAGGGGCAGCGGAGATGCAGAAATATTGCTTTGGCTACTCCAACAAATTTTGCCGCTGTACCTTTTATGTAATTCCGATTGCTTTAGCCTGTCTGTCTTTGCGAATACGGTCAAAATCTTGTACTCTAGTTTTTTCCATCCAGCTCTTCAGATGCTTTTTGAAGTTTGGTTAAGCAACTAGGATCTTGGTTTTAGTGTATTAATAATTGAAGATGACTATTTCATCTTCATTCTTCTTCCATGTCTCCTATCCTTCTACTTTTCTGGAAGAAGTACATCATCTCATGCATGCTTTCGTGAGGAGTGTCCATTGACTATAGAAATCATATGCCAAAGTAACACCAGCTCACAGTAAGACAGAAACCAACTTTTCATTCCGTCATTTTTGTTTTCTTCGTAGTTCATATTGACCTTTTCCTGAAACCTACAGATAGCTACCACCTACCATGCAAGAGTACTTGAATTATTTCTTGTTCAGTGTCTTACATGATCGTTCCTGTTACCTTTTTTTAAAATTGTACTCCTCCAGAGTCAATTTGGCAGTTTATCATTAGAGTGCATGTAATAATAGTGAATAACTACGTAACATGCAAACTCTGCTTGCATCTTCATGACACCTACAGATAGCGACCATGCAACTAGTAACATGCAGACTCTGCTTGCATCTTCATGACACCTACAGATAGCGACCATGCAAGTGTAGTTGAATTATTTCTTTGTCTTACATGGTCATTCCTGTTACATTTTTAAAACCGTACTCTTCCAGAATCAATTTGGAGGTTAATCATTAGAGTGCATGTGATAATAGTCAATAACTACTAAACATGCTGATTCTACTTGTATCTTCGCGTCCAACTGTTTCTAGTTGCCAAAAACCTCTATGACCATGGGTAGGATGAGGTTGGATTGATAGATTCAATAGTGAGAATTCTTATCCCGACAGACTAAATAGTGTCAGAGAGGATGCCCAGTCCCAGTAGCTTCTCGTTCAGCCTATGTTCAAGACTAGCTGGCTAATTTGATAAGAGTCTGCCACTGCTAAAAACATATTAGCTCTACTGTTATCCTCGTATGTACAAGGTATACTTTTAGTTTTTTTTTTCCTCTGAAAAGAGACCTCAAAGTGAATGCCGATACCCATAAAATATTTTCTGACCACGTAAGATTACTTTTACTTACTGCTAAGCTCATACTGTAGCAGTTATTATGTCCTCTAATTGGAAAAGTTGGCACGAGAGTTTATAGATTTTGTTAGCTTGTTGAATTTTTATTTAGGAGTTTAAATGCCACTGCTTAGGGACAGGAGTTAATTTCTTTTCTACTATTCCATCCATGGATGGTCATCAGTAGATTCTGTACCTTTCTTTTAAAAAAATGAGACATATGAGGTTCTCAACATCTCTTTCCTTTTTAGGTTTAAGGCTTAAGCGACAGGGTAACTTATGTTTCCCTTAAAGCCTCAATATACTAGACAATGTAGAACTCTTCTAGGTTGTCAGATCCAGTGGTTTAGAGAGTGGTATTAAAGGGTTGGCATCAAAATTCTAAGAATGTTTAGATGGATCCTGGTGCCTTAATTGAAGCAATATCAATTTTATGTCTTGTAACAAGAAAGAAGCCATGCGGAGGGAAAAGGGGAATTGCTATTTTCAGTTGGAGAAGCCTGAAATGTTGTATAGACTATAGCGTATCCCATTCATCTGAGGGTTTTGTGAAGTTCAAAGGAACTATTGATGCACAAGATAGTTTGGGACGGCAGGATCACAATCGGGACAATTTCAGAGTTAGAAGAGCGTACAAAAAACTTAATCCTTGTAACAGTCAGAGGAATTGTGGAAGTTGATATGGAAAACTAAAATCCCCTACAAAGTGTCTTGTTTTACTTGGCTCCTTGCTAAGCAGGCAGTTTTGACCCAGGAAAATCTTATGAAAAGAAATATTCAACTGAGTCCTAGGTGCCTTCTATGTGGTGAAGAAGAAGTAGAGACTGTCAACCATCTCTTCCTTCACTATAGAATAACCAACATTTTGTGGAATGTCTTTATCAATCAGAAGGGCATGAAATGGGTTATGCCTAGGAAAGTTACGCATACTCTGAAGTTATGGAGCAGTTATGCAAGCATTACCGGGCATAAAGAAAGATGGAAAATCATTCCGGCTTGCATCTGGTGGTCAGTGTGGAAAGAAAGAAATCTCTGATGCTTCCAAAACAACCAAAACAAGAGCAATTCCATCCAGAAGATTAAGATGAACTGCTTAGTTTTGTTTCTTTTTTGATGTAAACAGGAGTACATGGTAGATCTAGAATCAGTTAAAGATGTTTTAGGTTCCTTGTAAATTTTGCTATAGGATTAAAGATCTTCCTGGTACTCTCCACAATTGTAATTAAGAACCTGTAATTTGTTGTGGCAGGTTCTGGTTTTTTGTTTTGGAATAGAATACAAGTTGTTACCTTCTCAAAAAAAAATAAAAAAAATATATACTCATTCTGGATTATCTCCTTTTCTTTTCCTTCGTCTCACAGGATCTGCAGGTTATATCTTCACCATCCCCTCAAAGTACAGCAGTTGTTCCTGATGATCCTGCCATAATACAGGTATACTGATTTTAATATGGTAGATTATCCTATTGTTGCATCATATAAATTTAACTAACTTTGTGAATGTTAATTATTCAGACTCATTATCCTAATCCAACACCACCAACCATTGGCATGACATCTCCTGGTGCTGCACAAGTAGCAGATGTTAGTACGAGTGCACCGCCCATGCTCCCTGTTGCACCTTTCTTATTGAATCTGCCCCCAAATCCGTTGCTACCAAGTTCTAACCTGTGGGGATCATCACTTCCTCCTCCACCTGTAAATATCAGTGGGCCTGCTGTGCCTAATTATTGGCCAGGATTAGTTGGGTCCTCAGGAGGAGTATCTCATTATCAACAGCAACGTTTTCCTCCGCCACCACAAAGTTTGGTTGCATCCCTTCCCATTCAGCAGCAAGTGCAACACCAAAATGTGAATGCATTAGCCGGAGGATCTAGTTTGGCTGCACAACATCGCCCATTGCTGCTGCCTATTAGTACTACTTCCCCTAATTTACTTCCTGCCGTGCCGTCTCCATCTGGGCAATCCAATCCCAGGCAGCCTGCTAAACCGGCTTTTAATTTGTTATCTATTCCAATGCCAAATGATGCATTCCGTACTCTTTCAACTGTAGCAGTGGATTCTTGCCCAAGAACTGTGTCTTCTCTGGAAGCGGAACTTAATGCCAATGCTAATCTGGCTCCAGTGAGGAAAGAACCAAGTTCCGTCATTAGCACTTCCGGTTCTTTTCCAACAGTTTCGCAAACTGTGTCATCTATTGTAGACACAAAAGGTGCATCTCTCAGCAATCTGTCAAGACTATCCCTCTTGACACCAGAGGTACAGTCTGGAGTGAAGGATTCCTCATCATCTCGGTCAATGCAAAATCCAAACTTTGATGTATACACTGGTCAAGCATCAGTATCAGAACCTCTGCCATCAGGGAGTACTGAGGAAACCCTGAAGTCATTACCAAAATCGCCAACTAAAATAGTATGGAAGCTTGCTCTCCCTCATTCTCTCTTCCATTCCTTCTCTCATATATTGTGATGTGTCCATTAATGGTAAACAACTGATATTTTAGCTTAGATGTTAAAATTGGGAACCTACCGTTGCTGTGTTTTGATGATATCTTTCCTTTTCTATTTTTTGGTGTTTGTGTGCGTGATTACACTTTGTTTGTTGTTATTGAGTAGTAATTAAATTCTTTAGCCTGTGCAGAAGTAACCAGCTTGGCATTGTTGCAGTTACTTTTAAATGGCATTAGAGAAAATATATTAAAGAGACCCTTAACCGAATCCACCAACATTCTGTGAATCATATTGTTAATCATATTCTTGCCAGGATTACTCACATTTACCAATTTAAAATACTTTTGCTCTAACCCTTAAATAAATGCACATGGATATCATCGTAAACCGTCTTTATGTTTCTTATTTACTCCCTCGGTCCAATTTATGTAGCACTGTTTTACTCTGCACGTACTTTTAAGAAAGAAAAGAAGACTTTTGAAATTTGTGGTCTAAAACAAGCCTTGTACATTTATGTGGATATAAATCATCTCATTAAATGTAAAGTGAGAATTTTAAAGATGAATTGTTTCTAAATATAGAAATGGGCACTCTCTGGAAGTGTGCTATATAAATTGGGAAGAGGGATTACTAAACGAATTCTGTTATGTTCTTAAATATAATATAATTGTTATGTTATTGATTGCATAGTTTCCTCCGTCTTCTTTTTATGTTTGCAACGTTATGTATTCCAGTTCCTCACTTGTTGTCTACTGCTGAATTTCATGAATTTTCTATTTGATACAATAACTTGGAGATTCATGTATGCTTTTGCGTGCTGACACCATCCTTTCTTTCCTTCTAGTTACGTGGATCTACATCATCTCATCACAATAGGAGTTACTTTGCTCAGGGAAGAGATGGGGTAATTTTCAGCATTACTTGGTAATTTTTTTCTCTCATTTGAGCCTTCAATGGTGTTGGTGTTTACCTTATGGGTTGTTTTATGTTCATTCAGGCACATCAAGACACATCATCCACTCATCACAACAGTAGAGGACCCGCACACAGAGGAAATGCGGTAACATAATTGACTTATTTGTGTTCCTAGGGCAAACTCCTTACTTTTGGTCCCTTGCCTCCTCAAGGCCCTAAGCCGAAAAAGAGAAGTTTCTATTCTGTATGCATTCTGACATATGCCCTTTTGCTCCTTATAATTTGTTTCAGCCAAATGGAGGTCCTGTTTTTGCACAACAAAGTTACAGAAAACATGCATCAGGAAGAGGAAATGGGGTAACTCTAATTAATTAGAGCATGTGATCCATTATTTTTGTCTTTATATGTATTTTGGCTAATTTAAGTATTGAACCAGAAAGTAAGGAAGTGATTTCCACTTTTCTTGACCTTTCAGCTTATTGGAGCTGCTCTACATTCTTGTCAGAGTAATATGGGCATGGGCAGAGGAAAAGTGGTAATCCAGTTGGCTAGTTTTCCGTTGCTTTTTAATCATTTCGTGCTTGTAATTCTAAAGTAATTTTCATGTTTTTTCTTCTTTTTGGAATTGGGCTTTTCTCTGATAAATTCAGTATTGCAAAGACTTTCCACTAGTAGTTCATTCTCCCTTTTTTCTGATTACTGCCAAATTTTGGTTTGTCCTTTGATTCTGTAAACTATCTACTTGAGTACTTGTATTTGTCTTATTATGGCCTACCACATTCTTTAACTTATTTTCCACATCGTTTCAGCCAAATAGTGTTCCTCAACACAATCATCGCAACACAGGAATCCAATTTCGGGACGTTGTTACTCAACACAATCATCGCAACACAGGAATTCAATTTCGGGATGGTGTTCCTCAACACAATCATCGCAACACAGGAAGTCATTTTCGGGGACGTGGAGCTAAGGTAACTATTCTTTTAGCACTTGATCTCTTTGAAATTCTTGTGTGGACATATGACATCCTTGTCAATTCTTTGTAGCTGTATTTCCGTCTCAGTATATTAGTTCAGTTACATCGAGGCATTTAAGTCTTTGTGATTCTTGGATTGTGTTTGTTTCGTGTATTTGCAAAATTCTACCTACTTCTCATTTTTCCGAAATTGCCTTCACCATTAACTTGCTGTGAAGGTCACTATTGTCAAATATGCCTTTGTTATAGCCCTCCTAGTTCTTTTATCATGGTAAAGCTTGCATTATCTCCTGAGATGCTTTTTCTTGTCATCTGATGAGTAATAGACAATGCGTACTTTAGACACACGAAACTTGGAATTGCAATTAATGTGTTTTGATTTTTATTTTTAGAAAAAATAGAAATAGCTAAATATCCATGACCACGAAGCATGTCAGTTAAATTAATGTCCCATAAATATGCCTTAGCTTGGATGCAAAATCTCTGAGAATACAATTTATAAGTCTTCAGATGTAGTAATAAATTTGCCTTTCCATAAATGTCCCATGAATATGCCTTAGCTTGTTTCCAGTATTACATAGTTTGGGGAGTGTTGAATTATGATAATTGTGTTGGCTGGATTTGAACAAGCTTCAAGGAATGCAAGCCTCTTGACATTTTCTCTTTCTATCCCATTTTAATACACTAATAACTTGGCAAACTTTGCCTTCCCCATCTGAATCATTGGGAAATAGAAAGAGTGACCTGCTTCTGATGGAAACATATCCCCTCTCAAATATCAAAGATAAAAGTACTTGTCTGTTTGTTAAGTGTTAACTAACACAATTCTTTGTACTCAGAGCATACTTCTTTTTTTCCCCAGAATCCCCTTGTGGCTAAAAGATTCTCCGAGGATTTCGATTTTGAGGCAATGAACGAAAAATTCAATAAGAAAGAGGTATGGGATTTTCTAGGCAGAAGTAACAAAACTGAATCAGATGAAGGAGTCGGGGATGAGAAAGAGATGGATGAAAGTGATGTAGAGGATGGAACTGGGGATGGAAGTGCAAAACATGATAACAAGGTAAGCTGCAGGTGGAAAAAATTTATATTTGCCTTAACAATTATTTTCTCCATGTATATCCCTGAATTTGCTGTTGATAACGTTTTGTTCTACAGCCTGTCTATTGTAAGGAGGACTTCTTTGATTCTCTGTCTTGCCATGCACTTGATCGTGAATCTGGGAAAGTGAAGTTCTCCGACCAAAGGAAAAAGGACGCCGAGGTAATTTAAAAATCTTTGCTTTAGAATTTCTCTTTAATTTTATTTCTGACGAAACTTCTTTATGTGTTTTCTAGACATTTGGTGAGATTCAGAAAAACCAACGGGGTCGTGGTCAGGGAGCTCGCCTGTCAGGGGGATTTCAACAATCATACCGTGGAAGAGGATATGACAATGCACGTGGTGGCCGTGGCCAAGGAAGAACTGTTTGGGGTCGTGTCACTTGAAAAGAGCTTGTATGTGTACCTGTGATTGGTGTTCAGGAAGTAGACATCACCCGGCATTATCTACTATCCAGTCATAGTAAACTTATAGTCACCCGGCATTATCTACTATCTAGTCATAGTAAACTTATAGTCAGGTTTAACTTGACATTATTGTTAGTAATATATATTATAATAAATAAAGGGCAGAAGGGTAGAGTTTGCTTCGGAGCACCGAGGGTAAGAACTATTTAAAGATGAGCTGTGGGTAGGAAGGACTTGGAGTCCGGTTATTGTAAGAGTATGTGACTGATTACCCTGATACATAAGCACCTTTGCTGTACTAGGAGAAACAAGTAGCAAGTCTAGCTGCCTTGAATAAAATCTTTCATGAAGTTTTGTGAATAACAAATTATCGACATGAAAACATTTTGCAGTGTCGTGCTTTCAATTGTGTGGCAAGCTAGATTTAACCTGCAGTAGTATTCTGTAAGAGGGTAAGAACTATCCCCATGGTTGTATTTTTCTACCCTCTGGTGAGTTCTATGAGCTTCTCCTTCACATAGAGCAAAAAGAAGTCACCTCCTCTTTTTTTTTTTTTTTATTGTATAAAAGTCTAGAATGAATTGTAGATCCTTGGTCAGTATTTCTAACTCCTCAAAGTGAGTGTTCACTACAATATAAGTCATATGAGGACGTGGGACATAAACCAACAAAGAAAGAATAATAGAAGTTGCAAAAAAATGACAAACAAGTAAGAACCATAAACGTAGGATTGTGTGATCACATTGCTGTCTCCTATAGTCACTCCAGTATTAAAAAGGGCGAAAGTGAATGCGTGATGACGCTTCCTCGCATTATTACCCAAATTTCTGCCCCTTCTCTCCCTGGCCCCTCAAATAGCATTATGGAGCAAAATATGTGTGAATAGGGCAAAGTTGAAAAAGGATGACTCATACAGCTAATCATAACGTGTGTAAATTGATTGCTTCAACTTGACCTCCTATAGGAACATTTCTGATATTTTAAGAATTGAGAACCAATATTAGACACGCAAATTTTACCAAATTAGAACTATTGGAAATTTTTATTACGTCTATGAGTACTATCTAAAAATTTGCCAAAATTAATTAGCATATTCTTTTAACCATTAATTTAAGGGAAAGATTGGGCCCCTTGTATCACACGTCATAAAATTGATATAAACTTCCTTCTCCATTTGTAAGCAGAAAGACTCGGTCCCTGTTCCCTTCCTATGTAACTACTCTCCATTTTGTGATCATCTAGAGAGAGTAGTCAAAACTCTGTAGCTCACCAAGGACCTAAAAGTTGATACGAAGCTCGAAGAAAACAGAGGAATTAAACGAATTGCTAGCTAAGAGGCGTTAAATATATAGACATGGATGTAAGGAAAATTGTGGTAGTAGTGGAAGATGTGGAGATAGCAAGAACTGCACTTCAGTGGACTCTTCAGAATCTGTTGAGATACGGAGATATAATTACTCTTCTCCACATATTCTCTATCACAAGATCCAAGAGCAAGAAGAAACTCAGGCTTTTACGCCTCCAAGGTTTCCAATTGGCTCTTTCTTTTCAAGACATATGCAACAATTTTTTCAATGTATGCTACTACTTTAATTTCTATTTTTCTTTGAGTTTGTATTAGTTTAATTTGTATGTTACTGATGGAGTATATGATAGAAGGGTTGTGTTACAGACGAAGACAGAGATTGTGGTGACACAAGGGGATCAAGATGGTGGAAAGATTGGTGCTATGGTTAGAGAAATTGGGGCTTCTACTCTTGTTGCTGGACTTCATGAACAGAGTTTTCTTTACAGGTGATTTTCACACCCCCTCTTTTCTTTTTAGTTACAAGTAGCAGTCCCCTGTTTTGTTTTCTTAACTAACAAAGATAGTACTATTATTCTTCATCTGCTTTTACTTTTGCAAATCTTCTGTGTCAGTAGTTGATAAATATGATTTAAGTAAAGGTTTTGTGAATTGAATCGATCCACTGTACAATTGAGAAAGGATAAGAAGTTCGTGCGATACGGAGTAACAATTCTAGAATAAAAAAAAGCTTTTGTGGTTGAGTTAAATCGAATATTCATTTCTTTACTACCATGGCAACATCAAGGCCAATATCAACTAGGTTGGTTGATGGAATATACATTACATATTAGGAAGGGAAAAAGGATAAATATATCTCGAACTATTGTAAATGATATGTAGATATCCTCTGTGATACTTTTGGGACATTGATGCCCCTGCCGTCTAAAAACTAGAAGAGCATATATACCCTTTACTCTAACGGAAGACTAAAAATGGACACGTGGCACAATCTTATCCGTCGATCCGATATTTAATATATGTCAGGTCGGCGGATATGATTATGACATGTGTATGTCCGTTTGTATAAAGGGTATATATGCTCTAGTTTTTGGACGGCAGAGGCACCAATGTCCCAAAAGTATGACGAAAAATATCTGCATACGATTTACGATAGTTCAAAAAGTATATTTTTCATTTTTCCCCTTTAGGAAATTAAGGGTTATATTCCATCAAGGCTGATATCAACTAGGTTGGCTAACCAACTCTGTTGTACCCCAAATTACACCATTCACGCATTGAAAAAGAGCGGTAAAAACAATTTTTTTATCTAAATCAATCCTAAAAGTTAGGTAAAAAAGTAACGATTGTCCAAGATTATACAAGGAGCGACCAAATTCTCATTTCAAAACCATGAAAGACAATCTCAATACTCGCACATGCCCAGTCCTGCAATTGAAGCGTAAATAATATAACATAGGGTATCGGGTAAACTATGAATTGAGATGAATCTGCCTCAATATCATGATCATTAGAAAAATAAAATGAATATTGATCTAACTCAACCTCAAAATCTTCTCCTGACAAAACTTTATCATGGATGTATGTTGGAACTAAAATAAGTATTCCTTTTATTTAGGTTGGCCATGTCCCACAACCACATTGCTAGCAATTTGAATTGTAAAGTATTAGCCATCAAGCAACCAACCCCACTGATGACCACAGGCACAAGGACAAAGACAAGGACCATTTGTTTCCAAGATAGTTCAACAAACATGGACTTCTCACAAATTGAAATTAACGCACTGAGGTAACAATATGATCATTTCATAATACGAAGCATCTGATAATATTATTGATTTTTTTATTGACACTTACCTGCTCCATGTACTAAATATATAATTTGTAGTCCAGACAATTTTTTAAATGGTACTCTAATTTCTCTACTTTAATTTCCTCTAGCAGGGGATAATATATGCAGAATATCTTGTTTGTAGCTGTGGTTTAAGCTATAAAATTCTCTAATAAATGAAATGCCATTTTACCAAACTGACTTAGAGTTTTAAGGTAACTAGAGTTATAACGAGTTGATTTCTCATATTGTTACTCAATTAATAGTTAATATCTCAAAAGTTATTTCTTTGTTGAAAAAAATTGGAATCAAGAAAAAATATGTGACTTTCTGAGATAATAACTATAAATTGAGTGACCTTCTGAGAATTCAAAGTGTATCTATTAATAATAATCCTTCATAAAATGTGAAATTTATTATCTCTAAAATACGACACAAAAGGTAAAAATGTCATGATAATGGAAAATTTATGTACACTGTCCATGTATATAAGCTAAAATTCTAAAAATGATAGTAGTTGAATGATTATTTTTTAAAAAGATTTTCAAGGTATATTACAACTTAAATCCAATTGGCTGTGTTTTGCCGGCCAGTTGTTAGGTTAACATGAATAAATAAGGATATACAGTTGTATAGAGAAGTAGAGTGGTCAATATCGGCTAGGCCCGTTGGGCCGGTCTGGTTTAATCTGTGATTTGATAGGGTTGGACTATGATTTTTGGAGCCCATTTAAGAAAAGGGTTTTTTAGCCCGGCCTAAATAAGTCTGCCGATTTGTGGGGCTTGAGAAATATAAATAGGGTCAGCCCATGGGCCAAATAAAAATAAAATATAGTATTAAAAATAACAAGAGTCTAAACTCAAAATTTGTTTAAAGATTGAAATATTACAATTTAAATACAAATTATGTTTATAAAATATGTACTACATAAAACAATTTCCTAAAATTTCTAGGGAATTACTACATAGGTCATAACCTATGGAATATTGTCATAGTTTTTGTGTTTTATTATAATCATTGGAAAATAATTAGTTTAATATTTCTATTTAACTACTTATTTATGCTTTTACTTGAAATCAAACTTAATAAATATTATAAAGATAATTTTATTTGTGTATTAAATTAATAAGTAGTAACACTAACACCATGTAACATTTTCTTGTCGATATTTATGATAATATTTTAAATTATAATTTAATTTAAAAAAATTATAAAAAATATACTTTTAAGAAAAAAGGGTTGGCACGACAAAGCTCGTAGCCCACGTACTTGTGGGCTGGGCCAACCATTTTTTGGCCCACACAAAAAATAGGTTAGCTCAACCTGATTCGTTAAATTTTAAAATCTGTATGAGTTAACCCGGATGAGATGGATCAGCTCATATTTACAGCTCTATAGAGAAGTAGTGAAAACATAGGATTTTCATTTCAGGCAAAAGGGATCAAGAAAGGACTGAGTTTGTTACCAGTCAATTCAGGCAAAAGATATATATAACTAGAAAAACATGGAAATTTGTCATTTCTACTTGAATCATTTTTAATTTTCTTGTGGCACCAAAAGTAGAGTTTAGTCGTCTCATCCTAGATAGAAATATTAGGTGATTTCTTCTCATATGTGCACGAGTTATCAAAAAAAAAAAAACTGATTATTGAATTGTGGGATACATATGCAGTTTTCCAGAAGTCATTCCACCAAAAATTCCATACCAAATTTGTCCAGATCGTCATTCTATCATTTGGAGATCAAGAAGATCGATGGTCAAGAAGAAACTAATAAATTCTGAATAATTTTGTCATTTCGATGAGGGAATATATATGTGCATTTTCTCATATTGTATTATGCGATGACAAAAATGATTCTACATTTCATGTTTGACCCACACAACATGCATTAAGCAAAAAGAGTGAAAATGTTATACAAAATTCAAGAAACGAATGTTAGTTTGGGGTATCATTTAATTTTCCCAGGTCATTAGCTCAATGAGAGCAGGTGTCTAAGCTTTTGAGTTTGATCAATAACTTATGATATTTCCCTTACTATTATACTATGCAAGGGGCACATCTACAAATTTAGTTAATGATTATTCAATTTTAATATGGACATAAGAAAAATAATTTTTGATATATATATTTTGTATAAATTTTTATATATTTAATACTTTTAATTGTCATGTTGCGCTTTTCGAAAGTCAATTTGACTAATTTTCAAAGTTAAATAAGATTAAATTAATTCGATATTTTAAACAAAAAGTTTAGATATTTAAAAACTATACGAAAAGTACTATAAATTACAATTTTTTGCATATCAAAATGATGATAAAATATATCTTAAAATGTCAATCAAAGTTCTTATAATTTGACTCTAAAAAAATAAATTATGACAATTAAAAATGGATGTAGGGAGTATAATTTTTCAGTAAAAAGATATTCAACTGGCCACTGACACTATACAATAAGTTTGTGTTCAACGGAAGTCTATTTCACTCCATAAACTCTGCAATATGTTAGATACAAGTATTATTAGTTTTTTTCTCAAAAGGAAGTAAATCGCAAATTGAATATAATCAAATATCATCATATAAAATAAAATGGGAAGTGTGTTATTAGTTGTCATCGATACGAGTAATAGTAATTCAAATAAGAAAGAAAGTTAATTACTTACAAATAGTATCTAAGTGCTCTCTTCGTTTAAAAAAGAATGACTTTATTTCCTTTTTACTTTGTTTTAAAAAGAATGACCTCTTTCTTTTTTTAATAACATTTTAATTTCAGCTTTTCACGTGACATGTTTAAGGCCACAAGATTAAAGGACAATTTTGTACATTTGACATAACTTTAATTTAGGGCCACAAAATTAAAGGACAATTTTGTACATTTGACATAACTTTAATTTAGGACCACGGAATTCAAAACTCTTCTTTATTTTCTTAACTTTGTGTCAAGTCAAACTAAGTCTTTCTTCGTGAAACGGAGAGAGTATTATGTAAGGGAGTTAAATAGGTAAGTTAGGTTGAACTTGAACAATTAAAATGAAATTGAGTAAATAAATAAATACTAACTCATTACTGGCCTGTCTAGTATTTACTTAGGCTGAGATAAATTGAATTAAGATGAGCCAAATTTAATTCATCCAACTCTTATTTGTTGGTAAAATTGTTGGTGGCCTTATTATTTGTTCTAGTAGTATATACATGTCAATTGTCACTAATTAATTCGTTCAAACTGATTTAGTCGAGTCGGACGATTCATATTTTATTATTTGGTATATTTAGGGACGGAGCTTGGTAGGATTCGTGATTTCGAACGAATTCAATAGCTTTTTTATAGATTTTATATTTGTATTTATTATAACTTGTGAACCCCTAACAAAACTGATTAACAACTCAATAATAAAAAAAGGAGAAAAATTAGAATCCCCAAACTCTTAATAGTGGTTCCACATTCTGCTATAATAAACTTCAAAACCTCTTTCATCTTTTTCTAGGGACACGTGTGTCCATGCATGTTTACATGCAGAAAATTAAACAATCTCCTTACACGTGTCATTTAACTCCATCTTTAATTAAACTTTTCCCCTCAAAATTAACTTAAATACATTCACTCCACTTTCCTCCTCCGTGCGTGCAACAATGGCTGCTCGGCCACCCAATTATTTCTTCAATAATACTCAAACTAGACCACCTCTAAGGCCAATTCGCACCTCATACGTTCCGTCATTCCTCCACAAATTGCTACAACCTCACATCCCTAATTCCTCTCATCAACTCATGGGTTTTTTAACCCTTGTTATCTCCGGAGGAATTTTGCTCCTCCTCACTGGCATCACTATAACGACCATAATCCTTGGGTTAATTTTCTTCACTCCATTGATCCTCATCACTAGTCCTATTTGGATCCCACTCTTCATCGCTGCTGTTGGATTTTTATCCCTCTGCGGATTCGGCTCGGTAGCATTGGGCGCTGTAACATGGGTGTACAAGTACTTCAGCACCAGGAGATCAATGGTAGACAATGATGATACCGCCGATGTGAAGGATTACGCTAGAGGATACCTTCAGTATTATAAAGTCATGAAGGATACAGCTCCCGGTGCTTAATTTTTGGGGAAAACAGGTGGGAATTACGAGGTGAGAAATCGAAGATTCAAATAGTTAACCAACTGAGATTTTCCGTTCACACCTGAGTTAATTGTCGCATTCACCTCTTCTTTTTAATTTTGTTGTTGTTGGGCTTTTGATGTTTAATTGGAATGTAACATTGTCCTCTTTTTTTAAAAGTCGCGATCAAATTATTGTAACGTTTTCATTTTCCTTGGTATGATATTTTGTAGGAATTAATTATATATTGATCTTTGTTAGATTTTAACCTTATTATATGACTTTTTGTAGTTTTATGGAATTTTGAGGAGTTAAATTGAATAAGTAACTTGTTTGTAATGTGACAAAAAATAATACTCCAATATATACTTCTATAATATATTGAGGATATCAAAGCACTACAGGAAATAGAAAAATATAGTATTAAATGCATGTCAACAAGTGCATAAATACCAATTATAAAGACAATAATTTAAATTAAACTAAAGGGAAATTAGTTATCTATTATAGAAAATTGCATTTACTAATTTAAAGTCTCTTTGAGGGAGTAAACATGTAATCTAAATACAGTGTTGACCGGGTATGAACGTTTAAGTATCTTTGACTTGAGAGAGTAAATAGAAGTGTCATTTCCTTTAATTCTTTGGTCTCTATTCTTATTTTTCCCTCTCCCGTTTTGTAAATTTGAATTATAATTCATAAATAAGGTATCAAAATATTGTAAGTCGTTATATTAATAAATTACATATTTTTTATATATAAATATTTGTGATTATATATTATTATGAGCTTTTATAAACACATGAGTTATGAAGATTTATTTATTCAAATAATCAATAATAACAATAACTAGTTATTCTTTAATATAATTTTCTGATGTAAACACTGATTTTCTATCAAAATTTCAAATTGAGGTCCCAAATCTTGTGACCAGATGCTTACTTTAGTATTTATTTGGAATGACTTATTTTAGGTGTTTTTAAATCAAAATAGCTTTTAAGTAGTTTTGAAGTGTTTAAGTAAAGTTATTAAAAGTGCTTATAAACACTTTAAAGCCGAAATAACAAAATAAGTCAAAAGTCATAAGTTAGGATTGCTAAATCCTAACTTATCGCTTTTGGCTTATAAATTATAAGCCAAAATCCAATCCAAACAGCCCCTTACTATACATATGTTTTTTGGAGAAAATTCTACCACGCGAAAACACTCTTTAATGAAACTTTATTCTTAACAATCGGTAACTATAACCTCACCACTATATAAAAATATACACATACAAATAGCATACCCATATAAAAATATACACATACAAATTACATACTAAAAAATAATTTTAAATTTTACGATTTTAAACATGTAATAGTGATTGAAGATAACAGATATTATATTAAATGTTTTTTTTAACATAAATGTTAAAAAAAAACATTCAATACAATATGTTTTATTTTCAATAACTATTACATGTCTAAAATCGTAAAAATATTAACTATTCCCGTTTTGTTTTAGATAAATTCATTTCTTTGGATCTTTTTTAAGTGGCTTATTAATAGCTTGAAAAATGATCCAAAAAAAACTTGGGATCGAGAAGTAATTAAGAAGACTCCAATAATCATTTTATTTTCTTTATGTCGTTAAGCCTATTAGTGATACCAAAAAAGAAAAGTTTGATTAATTTGAGGGGACTTAATTAAATAAGAATAGTTCTATTAAGAAGACTCCAATATTCATTTCATTTTCTTTACGTTTTTACTCTTTAGGAACTTAATTAAAATAGAAATAGAATTATTAGAAAGTTCATTAAGATAACAATCAACTTAGCTGAAATTAATATTTTTTTCCCATAAATTCATCAACAAATCCTCCAATTAAATGGAGAATTCAAACGACTTAAATTCTGCAGCTTTGACTCCTAACCAAACATCAACCTAATTCCCTAATCACATAAAGAACCCACAGAAAAAGCTGCATGATGTTATCACTAATTAACTGATTAACTCATTTAATTAATTAATCTCTGAATGATCCGTTAACATAACAGGGCAAAGGACTACTCCTCGCCGATCTTACCGGCACCTCCGCCAATTGTTTCCCGTTCCGATCATAATAAATCACGCCGGAGAAATCCAACGGCTGACATTTATCGCCCATCAAAATCTCCTTCTGCCACAGCCCTCCATCGCCAAAATCCTCACCATTTTCACCTTCCTCATTCTTAGCTTTTTTCTTACCCATAAAATTAGTAGCCTTACCGCTTATCTTCGCCAGAAATTTCTTCGATTTCGCTAGCGATGAATTTTCACCTGATTTTTTGGTTTTGTTACTTCGATTAGGTTTCTTCCTCCACATTGCCCAAAAGGAATTCACTGAGCCGATTAAGGCGACAACAAGACCATTCGAGGTGGCAGCAGTGGCGGCGGCGGGAGCGGTGGAGCTGATGGCCGAAGTAGCGTTAGGTGGTAGGGGAACCATTGTTAATTTGTTAAGAGTGCTTAGAGGTGTGAGGGGTTTTATAAAAGAGACTGATTAACACAAAATGATGGATTAAGGGATTTGCTTAAACTAATATGATTTGACTGTAGATTTGATATTTGAAGGAAAAAAAAGGTAATTTATAGGGAAATTTAATTTACTATAGATTGTTTGGTCAAACTTATGAAATTAAACTTATTAGAAAATTTATATCAGTTTTCCAAAATATTTTTGGTCAAACTTATAAAATTAACTTATTCGGAAAAGTATATTAATTTTCCAAAATATTTTTGATGAGAAGTTTACCTGTCTTAAATATTTCATGTGTAATCACTCCTTAGATATCAAAAGGAAAAGAGGTTTTCAAGTATGATATTTATAATTAATGGGGAATAAATATTTATTCACACTTAATATTTATATATTAAAATCAATAAATGCTAGATATATATTTTTTTCATATACAAAATATTTGCTTAATTATTTCTTCTATTTCATTATGTAATGATATTTGTTTGAGTATGAGAATATATTTTTAGAAAAGGATTTTTGAATTTTTTTTAGTTTAAATTAAACAAGTCAAGTGTATTAAAAGTAAAATTATGAAAAAAGAAAATATTATCACTGTTATTCATTGGACAAATTAAAAATGAAAGTATTCCATGTAAAATAAGAAAGGGAAAGTACCAGTACTTTAATTGATAAAAAATTTAAAATGGTTATTATTGTTAAAGTTAAATCGATTGATAAACACTTTATGCTAGAAAGTATTTACCAATTATATAATTATCTTATATTTTGAGTTAAAAAGACAAATTTAAAATTTGAATTTTATAGAGTTTAAACATATTATATTTTTGAAATAAAATAATTAGGATTAGACAAGTTATTTATTATAATTTTAATTAATTAATATATTAATTTACACTTTTCTATAAAAATGTTGAATTCAAATGAACTTCTTACGTGAACACTCCATTCATCATTATTTAGGGTCATATAACAGGACACAAATAGAATTTATAAAAGGAAAATTTAGCAATGCATCGTTTAACCAAACTTATTTTAACCTATTTGTTAATATGATTGAAATATAAAAGATCTATACATTAATTATATATATTATATTTAAATACAAAATCAATATAGTTATTATTTTGTGGACTAGATCATCTAAAGACATTGAACTAAAATTATCATTGCATAGGTGCTCTAATTATATATTTAGGTTTCACATTAAATTTTGATTAAATTCGAATTTGCATTAAAAATTCTCGTATTAAGGTATAAAGTACATTCTTTAAAAAATAATTTTATACTCAAAACTCAAATAAAAAACATCTTATTATAAAAAATGAAAAAACACTCTTAACACTTCATTACAACTTTGATTGATTATTGAATATATATGTATAGTGTCCTCCATTCCATATAATAAAAAGGTCTCTAAATGATTTTATAAAGGTTTTGGTCAATTATCCACTGCATTAAGATTTTAGACTATATATGGATCCTTTCTTATAAATCTAATTTTAGTACGAAACTACGAATTCAAACGTAGATTTTATTTTTTGTTAATGAAATTTATACACGTATAAAGAAGCTAGTTAAAAGTATTAGAAATAACTATTTTATAATTATAAAATTAAAATAATATTTGAAGATATTGAAGTAAATTAAGTACAAACTAGTTGAGTACTCTGTAAATATAGTACTCATAATATACCTTTTGTGTTTGACTAAATATTTTCGAAAAATAAGATTTTTCATGTTACGTGTAGGCTGTAGTTTAAATAAGAAACTTACACAAACACATCACTATTTAGAAATTCTTCAAGAAGCAATTATATTATTATTTTGTCTAAAATATTCCCAATAAACTCCAAATTAAGAATTGAAGGCAACTGAATTTATTGGTTAGAGAAGTGGTTTCTGACTTCCCATAATGTCTCTATCATTTCAGCCAAACATTTCTAAAATTGTTTATTTTGGTCTTTAGATAAATGGATAATGCTCAATACTAGGCCAACAATTAAAAAAAGAGAGTCAAAGATCATTATTTTGGCAATATATCCTAATCTTTGAGTATTTTCTTTTCATGTCAGTCAATTATAATCAAAGATGGTTATTTTAGAGCATCTTTTGATTTATTTTAAGTGTTTTTTAAATTAAATTAATTTTCAAGTACTTGTGAAGTCTTTGAGTGAATTAAAAAAAATTATAAATATTTTGTTTAAGCTAAAATGATACAAATAAATTAAAAGTTAATTTAATCAGACTTTTAGGGGTTGTTTGATAGTTGGATAAAAAAAACAAGTTTTTCATGTATTAATTGTCATATAACTCATACAATGTTTGATGGGTAGATATTATAAATAGATTATTCATGTATAAAATTAATACGATGTTTGGTTGACAATTTAAAAACTCGCATAAGTAATATATATATATATATATATATATATATGTTATGAAGGAATTTATATATTATTTTATGCAAGATAGAAGGTGGATAACTAATACATAAATGACTAATTTTTACTTAACTAATACCTTATATAAAATAATACACGAATTCATTTATAGTGAAGCCCTATATTACTAATATTTATATAACTCTAATCAACTACCAAACGACTTCTCAAAGCAAAATGGATATGGGCCAACGCGTCTTGGACCCTCAATGAGATACCTAACGGGGTCAGTCCACTTGGACCATCACTTGTAGTTCTAGATGTAGCCCAGACCCAACACAGCATAGTATAGTTGATTTTTCATCTTCTTCGAGTCGATACATGTAGCTTAAGAGGGTGTTTGGATTGTGTTAAAAGTTGGTCTGACACCTACTTTTAAGTTAGTTTTTTTATTTGTGAAGTGTTTGATAAATGTAAAAATAACATAAAATACGTTTAAAATGTCTTAAAATAAGTTAGGAAGTGTTTGGTAAAATTAAAAATAACATAAAATTAGTTAAAATGCTAAAAGTAGGTCTCACATCTACTTTTTATTTTTTGACATAAAAATCATTTAAGCTCTAAATCCATAGTAATATTACATTTTTTTTTCTTTTCAAATGCCATCACCAACAGATTGTGAGGCTCGGGGTGTGGAGAGTTTTGGCTAAACCTCTATCATGTGGCATATAAGTGGATTTGGGTTTGGATTGAGTTAAATTAGTTTTAGTTTAATTAAAATTTTGAATGATTAAACGAGAAAACTAATTAATTGAACTAATAGGGTTATTTGTGACAAGGGTATAAAAGGACCACAAAGATTAATTCAAGAGCATTTCATGGCCAATGAGTTAACGATAAATTTTTTTATCAATTTCAATAGTTTAAAGATATTTAGACCCTTCTCTGTTGATAATATTAAATGAGTAACAAATTGACGAACAAGCAAAGGCGGAGAGAAGGGTTCAAACCTACAACTCTAGTGTGAAAAACATTTCTACCGTCTCTTTCTTACCACTAAACCATCAATTAATTTTGTTAGAGATTCACAAGTTAATATACATATATATTTATTTAATTTTTTAGTACAAATATAGGGTCTACGGAAAAACTACTGAATTCGTTCAAACCCACGAACTCCCACCTGTTTAGGAGTGACAACTTTTTTTTTGGGGCAAGGACACGAGGTTTTAACTAAATATTTTCGAGAAAAAAAAAAGATTTTCGTATTACTTGTAACTAAATAAGAAATAGAATACCTTATCCAAACACATTACTATTCCAAAATTCTTTAAAAAATAGATTTTTTTGCCTAAAATCATATATATAAGAGAACCTTAGGTTCGCCTACGTGGTGTCATCACAGACCAAAATTTCCTTTTAATTTATTTATTTCCAAAACTAGCCTTCACATTTCATGAAAAGTTGTGACTTTTAAGAAAAGTTACAACTTTTATGAAGAGTTGCGACTTTTATTAAAGGTTGTGACGTTTATGAAAGGTTGTGACCTTTCCGAAGGGTTGTGACATTTCCAAAAAATTGTGACCTTTCCGATAAGACATAATAAGTATTTATTCACACTACCCTTTGTTGTCTATAAATAGAGGGATTTTCTCTCATTTTAAAACAATGAAAATTCTGAACTTCTTCTTCTTCTGCACAATTAAATATTCATGTACTTTGCTCCTGTTGAGTGGCTTACTGACACCATTGTTTTTGTAACAATACGTTGGTGAATAAAATCGTTCTATCCTAAGAGGATCTAATTCTTTAAACCTCATGTATTAGAGGGGAATAATTTTCTTAAGGGAACACTGTGCACTTAGTGGACTCGATTTTTTCCTTTCTATTTCATTCTAATTTTACATATCCTGATTTTTTTTTTACGGTCATTAATTTATGCTTATGATGTTAATTGTTGGTTTTGAGTACATGTTTTAAACTCTATTATTTATGTTTCTACAAAGTTATTGTCTCCAGTTATATTGAACATATACACATATTGTAGGTATATTCATTGTGCAGAAAATAATTATTGTATTCAGTCCAAGAATTCATGTTTTGATATTCTATATAATATTCTATGACTTAAAAGTACTACATATAAGCTTACATATTATCTTTTTTAACATAGATATGAAGTTTCTTCACTTATCAATTGAAGAAATTCATTATGATAGTTCAAAAATTATAATTGCTTTCATGTTCAGGCGTAATTTCTTTTTTGAATCTGTTAACAAATTTTTTGAATTTTTCCCTGAAACATATATCACAATTGTATAATCTATGCAACTTTAATGTGTTCTTTTCTTACGAAATGTCTTTGTATATATATTCTTATTTTCTTCTTTATTTTCCTTTTAATGTTGATTAAAGAACCAAAGATTAATTATTTCCTGAATAATTCATCCATTAGAGGTTCTTGAGTTATGTGATAATGACAAATAATCAAATTTATGTTGGATATTGTTAATATTTTTTTAAGGAAAATTCACACCATATACACATTTAAGAGTAAATTTTATGGGTTTTAAACATACTTTTAAACAATTCTTACTTATAACAGTTTATTTACGGGTTATGACATATCATTTTAATTTAATTTAATTTAAAAATCAATTTCAATTTATTTAATAAATGATTAGTTTGTTTATATTTTTATATTATTAATTTGATTTCAGTTCCTTTTTTAAAACTAAAATCATCAGTTACACATATTAAGGGATTTACATAGATTAGACTTCCTTGTTTACTGTTACACTCCAAACCTCCCATACCTCAATCCCACCACCCTCCACCTACGCCTATTCAAATCTACACGCCATCACCCCCACTATCCCACTTTCACCTTGTCTCTCCCATTTTTCTCACCAGCCAACTACGCCATTTTCACAATCGTCCGTCCAATTAAGTTTTTCAACAAAATCATGTTTAAGAAATTCATTGAAACACCTCGAAAAAGTCCCAGATTGGTTGAAGGAACTTCTACTGATGAAGTTCATGCTCCACTCGATATCAAACATATGATGCATGTTCCTCAACAAAAAGATAGTTCCAAGTATGTATTTATATGCTTTACTGCTTTCATTAGAAAATGTAACTTAATTTATTTCTTAAAATATTTTTTCTTGCAATTTTTTTCCAGTGATTATGGTTTGTACACATGTCTATTTGCTGAATACATCAGTAATGATGTTTTTGATATGCATTTTGTTGATATCGATGCAAAGTACCATCGTCAAAGGTATGCCACAATTCTATGGTATTATGGAAAAATAAAGAATGAGGATGGCGCGATCAGTGAGAGTGAAGTTACTAGTACGGTTGCTAGCAAATTTGGTGGACCTCAGATAGCAAAAGAACATGTTCTGGATACCACCAATTATCCTACACCAAGACCACGGACAAGAAATTTGAGATAGTTGATTGCACCTTCTACTTTTTTAGAATTACATGTTATTTTTTTTTAACTTTTGGACAAATTTTTGTGTTTAAGTAATTGATGATATTATGTGTTTCCAAATTGTATATTTATTAGATGAAATGCGTATGAAATCTGATTAATATTTGTATGACTATGACGTTAATGATTTGATTTTGGATATTGTATGAATTGAGATATAATATTGGTATACAAATGGTATGAATTGTATTTTAACATTAGTGTGATTGTCTATTAACTGTGTATATGGTATGAATTTTTAAACTGGTATGAAAATGGTATGAATTGTCAAACTAGTGATTTTTTCTAAAAATATCACAATATGCTTACTTTCTATTCTAAACATGTTTTTGGATGAAACGTGTATGAAATCTGATCAATACGTGTATGCCTCCGACTTTAATGTTTGCTTGATGATATGTAATAGCATATGTTTTCTTTCAGTCAGATACCATCTACATATGAATTACTGATTGACAATTATAATTTCATGATACTAGTAATATACAAACTTCATACCAGTTGGATTCACTATTTTTAAAATATCAGTCTGTTTTCAAACTGTACATTTATTGGATGAAATGTGTATGAAATCTGATTAATATTTGTATGACTATGATTTTAATGTTTTGATTTTGGATATTGTATGAATTGTGATATAACATTGGTATACAAATGGTATGGATTGTGATTTAACATTAGTGTGATTGTCTATTAACTGTGTATATGGTATGAATTATTAAATTGGAATGAAAATGGAATGAATTGTCAAACTAGTGATTTTTTCTAAAAATATCACATTATGCTTACTTTCTATTCTGAACTTGTTTTTGGATGCACTACAAGAAAATAGCAAAATTGTGATAGACGATTCTGTCACAAATCCGTCACAAACTAACATTTGTGACGGAAAAATGGACGTCCCAGAACCTGGGGTCATAAACTCATTGTGACGGATTTCAATTCCGTCACAAAATTATTGTGACGGCATAGTGACAGACTTGACGGTGACAATATATGTAACACCCCAGAAAATTTTCGAACTAAGACCCGAACCTTTCTTCGTAGTGAGTGAGATTTTTGCAAGGAATTAAAAAATTATTAAGTGTTAAGGTCATTAGATGTAGCACCTTGAGTTCCAAAAAGAATTAAATTGGAAATAGCAAAAATCTGAAATTTTGCAAGTTAAGCTAAGTATGAGTTTTGGGTCGACTTCAAATGACCATAACTCATAGATCAGGATGATTTAGGTGTACTACCATATACCGTAGGGAAGATATTTGAATTATCTTTCCAACGCCGCCGAGTTTGCTAAGTTTCGAGGTCGGATGAGTGAGATATGGCCTTTTGAAGTTAGGCTGTCCAGTTAAGGAAAGTCAAAACCGGATTTTAGAGGGGTATTTTGGTCTTTTCCTTATCCAAACAGATTTGATTCGTTTTTAGTAATATTTTAGAGGTCTAATCTGATTAGGTTCAGTTTTATAA